>JAHZNC010001994.1:0-28321 GCA_027744095.1 Zhuqinia jingwanae | reverse complement strand
TTGCTGTTGCCCACCACGCTCCACTTGCTGTTGCCCACCACGCTCCACTTGCTGTTGCCCACCACGGTCCAGCCTACGCTGCCATTGGTCACCCAGCTTTGGCCACCCGTGCCCTCATCGGTTAATTTCTTCACCCTCACATTGAAACTTCAAATTTATTAAATTATACTGTTACTGCACAAGTACGCTTATCAGGGCTGCAAAAAACTATTACCGCTCAAGTTCGCTGCGGACTTATTGGTATCGACTGCAATTTGCATTAATCGATTTATGCGCTCTGAATTTTTTATTATGGAAAAATAAAAACAATTCTTCTGTTAAAAAACAATATGAACTTTTCATAAAATTATTATCATAAAGTGTTTATCAACTAAGAATGAAAAAAAAGCAAACATAAAAATTCGTGTAGAAATTTGAATGACATATGTAACATCTAATACCTTTTGAATTCATTTGAAAATGATACATCAGCTATCAGCTAAAGTACATTATTCTTAAGTTGGTAGCATATCATAATATATGTATATAGGTACGTATGTATGTCAGTTAATAAGACTTGCACTTTATTCTCTCGCTATATCCTTATTTGTCAAAGTTGTGGTTCGGCAAAGACAACAAGCAAAAAACATTTACCTTGATTCAACAATCAATCGTTTATTGTATTGTGAATCACAATTTGTGATGCGTTGATAGCTTAAAGATGCAATGATGACTGGAATCGGACATGTAAAACAAAACAAAAAGTAGGCCGAGAAAACTATTAAAACTTACATTGTGTTTTGAAGTTTGCAATGCAAAGTTGGAGGATGACAAAATTTGGTAATTCTGTTTGTCAGGTATCATATTTTGCTTTGGTTTATTCAAATTGCATGCAAGTCATCTCTTTTGTTGCATTCCGTATGTGCGCAGCACACAACCGGTGACGACGAATATTTTTGTAATTTTTTGTCAATTTCTCATTTTATGCCTGTAGATTAAAAATTAAAAATGTCGACAAATTTCATCGATAAAAATATATTTTTCAGGTGTAAAAAAGGGCTTGAATAAGAGTTTGAACATCAAAATTCATAAAAAAAATGTAAATGCGAATAAAAATACCTAGGCAATTCAACAAAAACAGTTACTCCGACATTAAATGTCGATATTTTTGTTCGTTAAAATTCGTTAAAATATTTAATTTTTTGTCATTTATTGTGTTGGCAATTTTCGTGTCATTTTTTAAAACCTTTTTATGTCTGATGTCATGTTTATCCTTAAAACAATTTTGCTAAACAAATTTTAGAGATAGGAAAAATTATTGTAAACACTAACGTTGAGCATCGAGTTGAGAATTGAGACAATGCAAAATTGTAGCACTCCAACTGGGACCTCTGCCAACAACAGCACAAACCAATACAAACCAAAATGGAGTCAATGTAAATCATGGAACATTTTCATGACATTAAGATGAAGACTCAATTTGGTAAAAANGAAGACTCAATTTGGTAAAAAATATAGTAAGAAAACAGAACATACATAGAAATTCTTTTCAATTTTGAAGTTTTATATTGTAAAATACAATCACGAATAAGAAATGTACAGTTTTTCTTTTTCATACGCAATTACATTTCGTGTCATAATTTTTTTCTAAAAACTTTTGTTGTGTACAATTTTTACATACATAATTTCACATCAATAACAGAACAATTATTAAACGAGAAAATAATACTTGGACTCATAAAGGCCAATTTGACAAGGATTTGGAAAAACACATTTTAAAATGCTGAGGAAATTTATAATAAAATTTCTAAACCGAATTTTCACTGCACTTATTGCGAGAGCCCATTCTAATTTTGATCGAAACGAATTAGCAAGGATCACGAAAGATAAACGTAATTACAAAGAAACTTATACATCCCCAAACTTTCCAATTAAGAGTTTATAAGTCTTTGAGTTTTAAATAAATAAATAGATGAACATCACTTAACTAGACACTTTAACTTTAACCAATGATAGCACGGGTGGCAAGGGCTGGTTGAGCAATGGCTTGACGGAGAACTGGTTGAAGGGTCTTTTGGACGGCAACAGTTGGAGCAGAACGGTCAACAACGGCATTGAATCCGTTTATTGGGTCAGCGGTGTATGTAACGGTACGGATGGCACCATCTGGCTCAACAAGGGAGTATTGTCCTTGGACGACATCTCCATTACGGGACTCGGTGGCGGTCTTGGAGTCTCCGGTAAGAGCATCAGAGACAGAGTATCCGTAGTTGTATTGTGGGTTTGGGTCGTATGGCTCAGCACGGGCAACGGCAACTGGGGCAGCTCGGAGAATGGGTTGTGCTATAGCTTGACGAAGAACTGGTCGGGCTACACCAACGCTGGCATAAGCTGGTTGGACAAGGCCGACGGCTCCGAGGGATCCGTATCCGATGGCTCCGGCGTTGGCAACAGTAGCCAAAGCGAGGACGGCGAGGAACTGTTGGAAAAAACACAATGCATTTTCAGATTTTCAAACTTCTAAAATTGATTACAGTAGCATAAACTTTTCGGAAACATTTTCAAATTTAGATTACCTTATTCATTTTGAAAGTTGTTTGAAGATGTATAATTTTTTGTTGTTGCTTGTGTAGACACCTAGTAGACTGATGACATCTCACTGATTTCCGTGCATTTATATATATCCAATTTTTCCAAACTCATCACGATATGACAATCATTGCCACTGTATCATGCAAAACTTTTAACCTTTCAATATCATACATCATTTTTTCATTCAAACTATTTCGGTAACGCGTTCAACTACAATACCTTCAACGCTGGAATAGGAGCTCTGATCACTTAACGGTTTTTGCATTACGTTCATATGTACTACTTGTCATCATGAGCAAAAATTTGGTTGGAATTGCATCAGCCGTGTTTGTCCAAGCATCATAGGTTATTACAATCATTTAGCTTAAAATTAGGCCATGTAAGTTAGCAAGTAACAGGTTGACAAAAAATATTCCTTCATAAAATTATACATGAACTTGCCCTACCCATATGCCTTGAAAGAGATGTCATTTTCATATGGATATTGTGATTTGCGGATACCAGACTGGGCTGAAAGCATCCGAAACGAAAACTTTTTATTTTATTTTTAACTCATCACCCTTCATGACCACAATATCGAATATCCTACAATATTGTACATGTGTAAAATTCATGTATCGTGTTAAACTACACGCACAATCCATGCGACTGACGCGTGACTTGTGATGTTGTCTGTTAAAAATGTATGCATGTATAACTATGAAATAAACATATAAACAACATACATCGATCTACATCTTGTCTAAAGCTTGACGACCGCGACCGACACTAGCTAAAAATGCAAATGATGCCCTTGAAGGGTCTGGTCAGCTTGTAAAGCATGGTGCTTTCATTAATTTTGCATTAATGCACATGCGATATAATCATTGAAGTTATCGTTAATCTCTACCTTCATGGGAGTTTAATATGATTGTGTGCATTACTCAGCGGCAGCAACACCCAAGAGACGAGACAGTATATATAGAAAGTTAAGCATTTATCATGATCATGATGACAATGTATGTATTTGAACTAGACAGTTTTATTTGATCTAGATGCCATATTTTTATTCAATATTATTTGCGCTCTTAAATGTGTTATTAAGATTAATCCGCTTGTCGATATATATGTGTGTATTATAGTAAAAATATACGTATGAATTGCTTGCTGCTCGCCAAATTGATTAAGAAACATTTTATAAAAACGACAACAAACTTATTTAGTGCTTAAATATATTTTTAATCGATAATTTGGATTTTTATACAGATGGCATTTAAAATAATATGGGTTAAATAAGCACCAAAAATATTTATTTGTATGAATCTCATGATGAGCCTAAGGACCGATCCTGAGATTCCTAATTCCTCAACCGTAGTAGTAGTATAGTTGTGGGTTTGGGGATGGGCCAGCAAGTGGGGATGGGCCAGCAAGTGGGGATGGGCCAGCAAGTGGGGATGGGCCAGCAACAGCAACGGTGACAACCATTACGACAAGGAGGAGAACAGCGAACTGTATCAAAATTAAGAAAAGGATTTTATTTCGAATTAGTATTTTTTTTTAAATAAAATTCACAATCGTGAATTTATTTTTCCAATTTCACCTACCAACTTAGACATGTTGAAAGTTTTGGTTTTGTGGTGTTCCACGAGTGGGTTTGATTGAGTATTATTGGTTAGCAAAGGATTTCGAACTGATGACATTTACCATCGATCGGCTCTATATTTATAGCCGACGAAATATTCTATGGATAAAATTTTCAAATCTTCAAACAAACATCCTGCTCGTCTCATTTGTATTACACATTACACATACTACACATTGATGTATATCGTTTTACGTAAATACATTTGAGTATCAAAGGGGAAATATGAACATTATCACTGCTACTGCAAACAAAACTCAAGGTTCTGATAAAGAAAAATTCAGCGACAATAATTTAACGTTGTGATCTTGAAAGTTTTTAATATTTTCCAGAGGTGCATCATCAAAAAACAAGTCACGTTTTTTCTAGCCAACAAGGTTGTCAAAAGTTTCACATACAAAACAGTGTTTTTTTTGTATGTTGGATGTTAGTTTTTTTATACCGATGATCTAGCAATCATAAACTTATGATTATTTATTACTCCCTTTCCTGGAAAATTTAATTAAATCTGGCCAGCTGAAGCTTGTTATTGTTATGAGTAAAAAATATTATTTTATTGGTAAATATGTTGTATATGTGCAAAATATAAGCAAAAAATATTTCGGTCAGTAATGGAGCCCCTCTCCAAATCTTCAAGTTTTATGAATAGAACATGTGGTTTCAAGGCCATATATTTCTGGGTACCTTTCCCAATTTTGGCATTAGCACGGTGTTGACTTACATCCGTTTAAAATCTGAATGAAAGCTTCAGCTTTTGAAAAAATTGATTTAATGCGATTATAAAAATTATGAATTTTGAATCAAGAACGCTTAAAGTTTCGGATATGATCTTACAATTGTATTTCTGACAGAGGTACAAAGATGGACGTTAAATTTATATCATCAAAAATAGTCAATTCATACACCGGAGGAAATATCATCCTTTATCTGACCTACTACTGGACAATAATATTAAGTTTTTTGTTTGGTTGTTAGACAAGTGTAAAATAACATGTGTGAGAAGAACCAGGCATCATCAGTTGCTTTTCATTTTTTTCATAAAATATTAATCTAAGTGAAATTCCACAACCCAACACGCACAAGCACAAGTTGGCAAAAATCTCATTTATGTTGTATGTAGGATTAAAAACACCAGCTGGAAACTAAATAGAAATTAATAATTTTAATAATGCATTTTAAATGCAGTTCACTGTTCTTGCTCTTGATCTAGTCGCATTGGTTATATTTATGGATATTACTACTACACGGTTGAGGTTGAAAGGAACCGCTTTATTTACAAAATTAATCGAAGAGTTTTAAGTTTTAATTGGCTAAATATAAGTTCTCAAAAAATGATGATCATGAATAAATTAATCAGTCTCAATATACATATACTAAGATAATAAGACAGCAAAGAATTATGAATTAATTTGTAATAATTAAACTTCTTAACAATGTCTCGGGCGAACCTAAGTCAGGCTCTTACTTTAGTCAGAGAATTAGTCTAGCAATCCAACGTGGAAACGCAGAGCCTGTATTCTAGGAACCATACCACCTTCCATTCCCATGGTGGAACTTTATTATTTAAAATAATTTCACTTCTAACTCTGTGTATTTACCTCTTTTATTTTTCCTTACTATGTGTCACCAAATTTGTTAAATTCACGTTCGAATAAATCATCGTTTTCATATTTTTATTAATTGTAATTATGCAGACGTTATAATATATTGGCTTTTAACTATTGACGCATTAACCTTTCTCAGAAATCTTTCGTAAGTTCAGTCAGACTCGTAAAATACATAATGCATGAAGCAAAACACCTTTTAGCATTTCAGATTTTCAGAATTAAAATATATGGATTCTATATATATATCAAGTAAGAAAAAATTCTTACTTGATGGTATTGTTTGTCGTTCAAAAGAAAACGAGGGCATGGAATACCTAGAAATGTTAAATTCAGTCATAGTTACTCCCCTAAACGTACATACAAAATTATGCAAAATGCAATCAATCAATAATAGGAGTAAAAAAGCAGCGACAATTTTTTTAAAAGAAAATACATTTGTATTAGTGAGTTTTAAACATTTATCTGAAATTATCCCCTTCTCCGGAAAAATGTCTGAATATTTTAAACAAAACGTTAACATCACGTAATATATGGGCATAACATTTTTGGAGAATGATGATGGCTTAAAGATTGGAACAAAGACAGAATTAACGATACATTTTGTGGATATTGAAATATGGTGAGAAAACCAGATGACCCGGATTACGATGCATATGAAGCTCTACCGTCCGGAAACCTATCGACACACATGATAGCTGGAGCAATAGCTGGAACCATGGAACACTGCATCATGTATCCCTTGGACTCTGTCAAGACAAGAATGCAAAGTCTAGTGCCAGGAAATGGTGCTCAGTACCGAACTATATTCGCCACGCTATCAAACATGGTGAAAACTGAAGGACCTCTTAGACCTGTTCGGGGAATGAGTGCAGTGGTAATGGGTGCCGGTCCTGCTCACGCTTTATACTTTGGATGTTACGAGCATTTGAAGCATCTCCTCATTCCGTTGGTGCCTTCGGGGTACAGCCAACTTGTGTATGGATTTTCTGGTTGTATTTCTACAGTGTTTCATGACGGCATAATGACACCGGCGGACGCAGTCAAGCAAAGAATGCAAATGTTCAATAGTAAATACAGGTCTTGTTGGGACTGCATCAAAACAACGTACAGGAGCGAAGGCCTGAGCGCATTTTACAGATCCTACACAACCCAACTGAGCATGAACATTCCCTTCCAAAGCATCAATTTCATGGTTTATGAATTCTCTCAGAAGATTACAAACAAGGAAGGTGGTTATAATCCGAAGGCTCACATGATGTCCGGAGCTTTAGCAGGAGGGGTAGCCGCTGCAATAACTACACCTCTGGATGTTTGTAAAACGTTACTCAACACGCAAGAATCAAGGACGTTACAAACCTTGGGAAAGTCGCATATCAAAGGAATGATGTTTGCTCTGAGGACTGTTTATCAGCTTGGGGGATTCAGAGGGTACTTCCAGGGATTGTCTGCTAGGGTTATGTTTCAAATGCCCTCAACAGCCATTTGTTGGTCGACTTATGAATTTATGAAATTTTTTATTAGCTAAAAACCGTGTAAACCAGAACAATTATTATTTTTAATTATGTAAACATAAATGCCTGGATTGAGAATAAAAACATTGCACTTTATTGATTGCATTAAAAATTATACTTTGTTTTCAACTGCCATAAATACTTATTGCTATATGCTTAATGGTCTACTTCTGCATTTATAGTGGAGTTAAGCAGAATAAGAGTTTCAGCATAGATGGTAGCGTAAATCGTGGTTGGTCAGCTTACATCTACCTACATGTCTGCCCAGAGGCTTAAATATATTTTAAGTGCTTCCAAGAAAAAGGTGAAATCAGGATGGAATCAGGGGTGAATCTGCCAACAAAATTTATTTTAAAATTTATCTAAGGTTCATTTAAGCTCAGCTCCTTTTGATAAAATCAAAACTTGGTACGGATTTGTTTTGAGCAATTAGGAACATATATTACCAAATGCAGGATAATATAGGATATATGCTCATGTATATATAACAATAACCATTTAAAAAAAATCAAAATCGAAAGAAAAAGTTAAAGTTTTCCTTTTACGCGTGTGCAACAATGCAAAATCCTATACTTAACTAGCTCATATGTATTTAACCCCATATAGTCTTTATGAGTATGATGTATGAGTCATCATATTACATCAATTTCTCAAATGCAGAAGAAAAAAATGGAACGAGCTTTTATTGCTAATGAAATAAATGTATTGAATGCAATAGAGCTTAGAAATATTTTTTTTCTGCTGAGAACTGAGAACAAGAGTACAGAAACAAAGGAGCATGAAAATAAAATAAACTTGTTGCAGTATACTATAAAGACGTCACCGACCTTGATTTGGTCGCTGGACAATTTATTGTGTACATATCTCTATTCTTTGAAATTGGGCTAACAATTGGTGTGGCGAATCAAGTAGAAATTTTAAAGACAGCAAAAGTCAACATAAATTAAGGAAAACTGCTGTGTTCGTTTCAGGCAGAAACAAGAGCGCTAAATACTTGATGCTAGTTGATACTTGCTTCACATAATGGTACACTATACGTGCATATACTGATATAGGTGAATACCTTAACCTTAACCTTACAGAACCAAATTGATTGTCGATGATCGTCAAAGTTCCAAATTTACCTTACCTTTCAAACTTCCATCATTACTTGGCTGGTGGGTGACAGTTTTATGCGGATGATGATGATATTGATGATTCTGATGATATATGGGATGCAGAAAAAATATACGCATCGAAAATGTTTAAAAGTATTTTTTGGTTCTAGGATGCACATATGTAGAAGTACAATTTAGCGTAATCATGTGGTATTGTGGTAGTATAAATAGCAGAGCGCTGAGATTATGGTCATCATCAGTTACAAAACAGTCAACTAATTCATCCAACATTTCCCGAAAACTTTGTAGTTTTGCACATTCACTCTTTTCCATCAACATGTCTAAGTTGGTGCGTTGAGGATTTAAGAAATATATAATTTATTCCTGAAAATAAATATAAAAATAAACTTTATCATACACGGAATTTTAATTTTTTTTTTCATTATTACAGTTCACTGTCTTTCTCCTTGTCGCAATGGTTGTTGCCGTTGCTGTCGCTGGACCATCACCACTCCCAATAGCGGAACCATCTCCAGCTGCTAACCCACAATACGTCCTTTACTACGGTTAAATCTGAATCAACGAGGATCAAAAAGGTTACAACAATGTATATAAACTTTCCTACTTTAACATTTTCAAACGAAGTGTACACACTTTAAAATTGGTATTCTTTGAATTATTGCATGTTTTATGAATAAATATATATTTTCAAATCCTCCGAAATATTATAAATAAATGCACATTCAAAATTTATGATTCGAAAAATTCATCCCTTCTCGAAATTTCTAGCGTTAGTTTCATATTTCATACATTCAAGTCGCAAGACCCAGGGTGCAAAAAGTAAACAAAGACCAGCAGCACAGGCACAGAGTGAGAATATACACGCATCTAACTGCAGAATATTTTATCATCGCATATCTGCATCTGCATGCGTTTGTTTACAATGGGATATGGGCACATGCACATACGATTATGCAAAATGTGCATTTGCCTTTTATGTTATTGTTGGGCTGGAATGTTGGAAAATCAGCCGAGCCTTTATTGTTTGCGGTTCATCCAAATTTCATCACTCCACTCACCGTCATCAGCATTCGCCAATATCGCTATAATTAAAGTTATGTAATTTTTATTTTCTCGATTGATCGACATGATGTCTAATTTGTGTTTCCAAACCGAAAGAAAATAATTCTTTTTTTATCGCTGTTTTAAATGTTTGATTTTGTGCCTACCGAAACGTAAAAAAACACAGTTTGTTTATTCAGCAATAAGTGACAGGTATTTGTTCAGGATAAAACCAAAATGGGATCCAGAAAAAGTGTACGTGAAGAGGTTAAGCTAAACAACACGCGACGTCAACAATCGGACACTTCTGGAGGCATGGGATTGATGGTGCCAACGAAGGCTATGTTGAAACAAGGTTTCTCGAATTATCCGACTACTCCACACCAGGATTATCAGGAAGCGTCAACTAGCAGCAAGGGTTATCGGGGGGCAACAGGTTCTAGTTCAGGTAACAAAAGCCAGTATGCTTCACCAGCTGGTGTTCATCCACAACAAACCTGTTGCATTATTGATCAAAATCAGCGTTGTCATCAGTACGTTGGCATTTATGAATACACAAAAAAGATGCAAGAAATGGTGAGAGCCACTACAAAGTTAAAACTAAAGGCGGATTATCGAGTAAGTTCTTTTCTCATTTTTTTAACATTAAAATAAAGTTACAAAAATTAAGCCTAAACAATGGGATACTATTTTTTTCTTTATTTATGTTTTGATTTTATAGGCCAGGCACATTGGAATTTGTGATTACCACAAGATCATGATTGAAGGTTGCTGTTAATAATCAGTATTCTATTGATCGTAAGAAACAACGCAACTCTGATTCTGACGATACAGAATCTAATGAAGGGGATGAAATCGAAAGTAAAATGCAATTGCAAGAGATCGATTTTAGCCGATTTCCACTTGCTACATTGCAGAAATATAAGAAGTATTTCGCCATTCCGGGACAATTGTCCAAAGGGATGTTGGCACAAGTACGCGTATTTATAAATTGTTATAAACTTGTCATTATAGTCTTGATCTTATCAAACCCAATTGTATTGAATGAATGTTTTATGTTGGTTTTAAATTTGTCATTTCAGGCGGTTACAAGTCATTTCAAAACTATTCCTGTCATCACTAACGAAAAGGATATTGTAATGGACTTCATTGTCAAAGTAAAGTTTACTGAAAATCTGGAGAACTTGTCTGACAGATAAATGGATATTGTGACGTGCATGCATGGGAAAAGTGATTGATTAATATTTATTTTACCAAATATAATAACGTATAATTTTATATCTTGTCTTGACTTAGCTCACTAGTCTACAAAAAAATCATTCAAAATTTTTGCTGAGATTATTAATAAACATGACTTGGGAAACCATTTTGAAAGATGATAAGTTTAATTCTACATAAAGATGAAAATCATTAGTAATCATAATCATACTATTTATATAATAAGATTTGCAAATTGTAATCAAGATATGGCGATTTTCTCATAAATTTAAATGTAATTTATAACGTGTATTGCACAAAAAGCCTGGTATGATGACGCTATACCGCTTGAATGATGTGCAGCATGACGGCATGCATACGTATAATCAAGAAGGAACCGCACCTTTTAACTTCAGAGCAACTCAGGAATTTTTTTGAAGTGTGAGAAGTTCTTTTCCCATCATATATCACAACATTTTATGATGGTGTAGCTCTAAAAGCATATCCACGATTTAGCCGCTTTATATGGGGCGGTGGTGGTGTTTTGTATATAGTGATAGTACCTATTTTGTTTGTATACTTCTATGTATATATCCATTTCGTTTATAACTTGTTTTTTATATAAGCATTATATAATTTACTTGTCCTTATACATTCAACATTATAGTAGTTTTTGTCTGTCTGTCTGGTGGTGTGTGCTTAACTCAAACGATATTTCTAGTTTTGGCGAGTCGAGTGAAGTAGTGTAATACATTCAACATTACGGTATAGCGGTCTCGGTCTCCAAGTCTCAATAAGCTCAAACTTACTTCACGTTGCATTTACTCACTCACACGGGCTTATTACTGACTTCAACAACCACCGCAACACATCATATGGTCTTTTGTGATGTTATAAAACACAAGAGACATGGAAAGTTTCAAGAAATTGAAGTTCTAATCATTAATTTGTCGGGTAATAAAATTGTGTGACACTATTTTCTGCAAATTCTTTAAATTGCCATTTAAGTTGCTGTGGATTGTCGAGTGATCAACTATCAGAGTTTATTTGTTGACTGATATTTTATTTTGTTATCCTTGTGACTTGTGATAAGAGTTATTGTCATTGATCATTTTATAATTTATAAATCTCCATCAAAGGGAAAAAATACAGTGCAGAAAAAACGGAATTACGCGAAACTTGAATTGTGGTGTGTTGAACTGTAAGTTATGCTCTTTATTTCAACCAATTTGCAAACATCAAAAGCTGATATTTTTAGCTCGTCGGTTTTATTGTGATCAGTAAAAATGTCAACAGGTCAAATCGTGTAGGCAAAGTTACTTTCAATGCACGTTGAAATTTGCAAGACTATTTGCAAATTTGCTAAATGATAGGGAGAAATTGAATTTCCGAAATTCGTAACTATTAAAATGTTTAGTGTTTAATTATTATTAAAAGTTTAGTGTTTCGATTTTGGATATTTATTACTAAGGTATTGAATTTTAATTGGGGTAGATTGTAAGGATTTAGTTAGTGTATTTTAACCGCAGACGTGTTTACATAAATTGGCAACTGCTTATATAAAAAACATAAATTGATACATGTCTTTATTATTCCTTTGATTCTTTGAGAAAATATTGGTCCTGTGTAGTAACAGTAATTTTCAAATTCCCAGTTAAGTAGTAGTATAAATACAACGTACCGTTATTGTGCGTCGTCTTTCGAACATGTTTTTATATCTATCCATGCAGTAACAAGTTGAACGCACACGTATTGCCAGGTCAAGATGAGTTGTTTTGTTTAATCTCACATATTATATTCACACTCATATTCAGGGATTAATTTATAAGTTAGCACAGTATCTTTCCTTGCACAGAAATAATTAAATTATAAAGATTTGATGTGATGGCATGACCATGTTTAGTTAAATTTTAATTTGTCATCCCATTTTCCAGTAGAGATCATTTACACAAATACAATACTTGTGAATTGATTACTTATATAATGTAGGTGATGTATTTGATAGACATTAATACTTTTTTAAATTACCATGTCTTTTAAAAAATAACTGCTGGTTTGGTGTCTTTTAATTTCAGCTCTCTCCAAAAGCCAGACGTTGTTCAACGCTCTTTGGAGAGAGCTTCAAAATACATTGACGTCGTATCAATTGAAATTGAATCAATTCGTATGTATGTAGTTGTTTATAGTGAGTTATAGTATGTACATAATATCGATAAAATATTTTGTTGTTAGTAGATGTTGTAGTTTTCAGTTTATAATGAACCTCATAAGAGTTACTGAGAAATAATTGCATAGATTTTCATTGGCTTTACATTTCCAACTTCCCAGACACCCGTCGAGCCAACTCGTCTCTATGCAAAACATTTTCCTTTGAGCTTTCACTATCGTTCCCGATCGTTTGACTTAATTAGTCAATTAGTCACGCAAAAAAAGAAACTATCATGCATGAGATGATGATGTATGTGATACGGCAACAACATTCAATACGGAGGAGTTGTCAATGATGGGTTTCAAATTTGATACGATATAAACCGGAAAATGCTTTCGGCAAGTACCAAGTACGAGACAATGCATTCCAAGTTGGAATTTCCAACTAGTAAAAGATAATCAGGTTGCTAGTAATGTTGAATGTACTATGGAAAATGAAACGCATAACATACACAAGCATGGATTCGTTCATGTTCCTGGTATCATTTTATTTCATTGCATCAATAATATCTAATACATTGTGGAATAACCAAAACACTGAGCGAGCAGGTGAAATATTGATTTATGGGTGGAGATGTTGATGGTTTGTTATCCAAAGTGTGATCAGCGTTTAGCATAATCGGTAAACGTTCCATTTTTAACTTGGTTGATGGTAGAATTAGTTGTAGATCCTACAACGCAAAAATGTATTGGGTAATCGGTTCTATCCAGCGTTAATTTTTTTTAAAGACAAAGATTCATTGCAAATTATTTTCTAGTTAGTAAAACACGTAACAAGTTGTTACGACTGAAATGTGGGGAACTGAAAAGTGATCACGTTAGTTTGAGAACAAGATTCAATTCAAGCAATATAATAGGTAGGCAGTTAGGTCACCATTATCAATCATCATATATTTTGTGTGTTTAATTTTGGTTTTTCTTTCTTTCAGGAGTCTGGAGGAGGTAAACAAATTAGAGCAATAGTCGACTCTGTATGACGATTAATACTTTCATTGTGAAGTGGGGAAGACGGGAAGAGCAAGAACCAAGGTGTACTCACACGGAAACTTGCCGTGAACAACCAACACTTGGGTCAAGTGTTTGTTTTTGAATGTGAAGTGCTACTTACAAGCAGTTCTTTTGAATATCGATTGCAAACACTCATTCTTAAGCTGACGAAGTGTCCTCAACTCAAGATACTTCACGATGGGACAGCATGTTTCCAGAACGGATTTCGAGTGGATCGAATCAGGACGAACCCCACGCAGTTAGAAGAACAGAAATTCTTAGTAAGCCAGCTATTCTATTCTATGTATTTATTTTTTGAATAATCATCATCATCATCATCATCATAGTGGACTTTGTATTATTTCACTCGATATTATTCATTTCATATTTGCTTGGAAACATAAAGATAGACGGTAGACAGCTTTTTAAATTGCACGTGACTGCCATAGTCATGATTGAATATCAAAAGTCATATAAAGTACTTAAATTTTACAGTTTTGTGGTTTTATTTTATCTGTTAATTGTCAGTGCACATAAAACCAGGAGGACAATTCTTATCAATTTAAGTTTGATCAGTGATACATTCAACATGTAAAATCCCCGAGTCAGTTTCTTTATGCATGAATGAGGATACATGCATGGCATGCATGAATGATTTATATTGTCAGCTAAAATAATAATGGAAAAGGATCGAGTAGATTTACGTAAAATTTTTCTCTTTTAACTGTATTGCAGCATGTCAATGTAAGAGAGATGTAATTTTTTATAACATGTGAACTTGTCCTGTTTCATTTCCTGTGCATATAATATATTGTGTGGGCGCAATATTTTTCAGTGGAACTTTGGCATGTACTTATCATTATCACCAAATTCAATCGACTGAGAAATTATGAGAAAAATGTGGAACGTATTATTTTATTTGCACATTATAAAATCTTGTCATGTGATAGCAAGTAAGCTCATGTTTGTGTTTTCAATTCTCACGTAGGCTGGTTGTTGAGGATTATTAAATGAAAATGAAACTATGTTTTGATATCATGTGATAAATTGGTAGTAAAGATAAGAAATGCGATGCAGATACCAAACAGCATGCATGTGTAGATTCAGATTGTCATTTTTTGTTTAAACTTGAATTAGCAATGGAGTTATAATTAATTTGATGAATGAAGTAGCAGTATTGTACTGTCATTGTTTATGTTTGCCCACCCACCTATATGACACATGAAGATGTATGTAATTTAATTTATGTAATGTAGATATGAATGAATACGCATGCAACTTTAGTTTTTGTTACTAATAATAAGATTATATTTGTATTATAATAATATTATATTAAAAATTATTGTGTATATAATTTATTTTTTAATAGAAAAGTATCCTCAAATCAAGGAACTGTTCGGATATGACCGAAATATGAAATGGAAAGTTACTCTTCTAGTCGTCATTCAATTAATATTATATTAAAAAATATTGTGTATATAATTTATTTTTTAATAGAAAAGTATCCTCAAATCAAGGAACTGTTCGGATATGACCGAAATATGAAATGGAAAGTTACTCTTCTAGTCGTCATTCAATGCTTAATGGTGAGCATTGTTGCTGACATGAAATGGATGCACGTTTTCATGCTTGCATACGGATTTGGAGGAGTCATTAATCATGCATTGATGCTTGGTAATCTGTCGTTTTATATTAAAGCAGCAATAATTATGCGATGATGATAATATTCTACTTATCATTTATGTATGTTGTGTATTTTATTATATTAGCCATTCATGAAATTGCCCATAACTTGGCGTTTGGACATGCGAGACCAATGGCGAATAGAATGTTTGGATTTTTTGCAAATCTTCCTATCGGCATTCCATTTTCAATTTCTTTCAAAAAGTACCATTTGGAGCATCATAGGGTAATAAAAAATGCTCATATGCAAATGAATCACAATTGGGTATAATTATTTTTTTAGCATGTGTGTAAAGTAGCAAGTACCTCTCGTTTTATTTTCATATCATTTTCTCTTGTTATGAAAATGATTTCAGTATTTAATTAAATTATAATTTGAACAATTCATAAATTGTGCTTTTGCATTTTAATTGAAGGTTCGCGAAATTGCCCGCGAGTATTACGATACTTTGCCACACCACGACTCCTGGGTTCAAGTCCTGTATGACTTTGTTATGGATCCGGAGATTGGTCCATATGCAAGGATAAAAAGGAAGCATCGGGATGCTGCTGCACGAGAGCGTAGAGCAAACGAAATCTTGGCTAGTAAAAATGGAAATGACGAAATAAAATCAAAGTCTGATTAAGTAATAGCAATTTTACGAAAAGAGTAATTTATATAAATGTAGCAAAATTACTATAATTGTAGTTACTTAAATAATACGATGATATATTCTTTGTACATTCGTACTTCATTTTCATCTACGGAACTACCTGAATATAAAATAGCTATTATTTTTAATAGATCTGTAAAGTGAACACAAATATTCTGGAATTCTGCTTCCCATTACTTGTTAATGTTAATGCCAGTAGTGCAAGTCGTTCAGTGATCATTTAGGCATAAAATTATCTAATAATATTAGTATTGTATTACGATTTTGTGCACTACCTGACATTCAATAGCTTTATAGCATGCTCTTTCATGTAAGATTTTATGTGCCGTATACTGGTATACAGAATCAAATGTAATACAGTTGTAAGCCATTCAACTACTAGTAGTTTAGATTAGAAGAGTACTTATAAATGTTAAGTTTATTACTGTTAAGTATGCTGCTGGCCAAGGATCGTACTTTCTAAATTTTGTCTTTGTAAACCTTTATACTCGAAGACTTTGTCCAAATTATGTCAAAGACTTTTCATTTTTTTTTTTAAATTATGAAACCAAAATCATCATGTAGTATGTATGCTTATAATATGTTAAAGTACAGTTAGTACGTAGTAGATTTTATATTAGAATTATAATATAATAAGTAATAGCAATTTACGTTAATAATAATAAAATAATCATAATAAGTTATATTATGTACCTCACACCTCACTCACTACCCAATTGTTTGTAATTAGTCATGCACCAAACTGCCAGTTACATCACCGAGAAATAGTACCCATGTATTTTGTTGATATTTTCGTTTTTGAATGCAATAAGTATATTGTGTACTTTGATGCATTATGTAGTTGAGGCAGTTATTTTTCCCCGCAACCTGCTCAGTCGTTGCTAAATGTTGATATTCATTTACGTCAGTGGATATTAGTAATTGAGCCTGAACCATATATTTATATAATTATTCCTTGTTTGTATCCTTACCATCGTCATTATTTGTGTTTATCGCAAAATATTATGTACTTGATGTATGTAGATTGTTTTTGATTCAGATCATTGTTAAACTTTAGACTTGTTAGCATTTAAGAACGTAAATGTTCGTGCATTGCATTTACTCTTGCCCTTCAAATTAATGGAATAAAATATGCTTAAAAAGTTATTGAGCTTATGTTTGTAGAATATTTTTTTCTTTATTCCTTTACCAAAACGTGCGTTGGTGTGTACGTGAGTGAAATACACAAATCGTCATAAGGCACTGTGCAACAAAATATTTCGGTGAGATATGAATAAATTGTAAATACAAGGACAGTTAAATATAATATTTAACAATGTGTTTGATCTAACGCAAAATAATTTAATTCAAATTCTTTTTACTGCACATAATATGTGCAAGAGAAGCATTTTATGATAACGATCATCATGATACATTATCATTTCAAGAAATTCTTCATTTTTGGATAATACAAAATAATAATGTCAAAAAATAGGGAGACAGAAAAGATATCAAGCAAAGTAAATAATAATTATGTATTACCATAATTATATTGTATAGAGGGAAATAATAATAATAAAATATTATTTTTTATATAACGCGTTATAAAATAAAGCTACATAGCACTGCTCAGCAATAAAAAAGGTGTACCAACAAAGTCGTAAATAACAGCATATATAATATTTTTCATTTAACTGGTCTTTTAAGGAGTGAAAGGAGGCACAAAAATGGAATGTGTCGCAGATCCAATTGATTTTACTCATTATTATAATTATATTTCCAATGTTTTATCGAATGTTTTGGTGTGTGCGGGAAGGCACACTACGAAACTTTTGACTGCAGGATTATTTGACAGGTTTACATGTGACGAGTGTTTCCAAAATTAATTCCAGATTGGGTGGCTCCCTTATTGCTTCCGTATTGGAGACTAATGATACCATCTCCAGCTTTAAGTTGCTCGTCAGTAAAGGTGCGGACGTTCTTGGTGGATTCTCTGGGTCCAAATCCGGCGAGATTGTAATTGTTAGCTTTCCTGGCAAGTGCTTGCAGGCAAATTACGACAGAGGTGAGATTTTGCCTTTCCCACAAGTCAACGCTTTGGAATTGCTCTTGTGTTGGCACTCCAAGTTCAGTGGCAGCCTTGAGAAAGTTGTTGATGTTTTCCATGCATTTGAAAGCCATTGTGCTGGTGTTCACCTTTTTAACCATGCCATGTTGAAACTGGTTTACAAGCCTAATAAAAAATTGATATCATACAAAAATTATTAATCATATTATGACAAGTCAAATATATTATTTTGTAAATGGATGATCATTCATAAATCGACTTGGTCATACTTGCAGAGGAGAGTTCCATCCTTTAGAGTTTCGAAGAGGTTATCCATGTCCCCTGAAGTGCTAATGTTGTCGCCGGTGACATGTGCAATCCATTCCATGACTTGTTGTGCGTGACCCTCATCATATTTGCTGTTGATCTACAATCACAAAAAAAGGTATACAAAATAATTCAATCTATTTCATCTACGTACATTGGTAAATCAACTGGGCATACATTGATACATTCTTCTTAAGCCGTAAATACACCGTAAGTATATTATGGAGATTTATTTCCCAAGGAATTTTTTTCATTCATTAAAAAAAATATGGTCATCATAAGCCACATACAACAACTAAATTACATTATTATAAGACGTGCATATGCGCATTGGGCACTCGACACCAATTAGTGCAATGCAGTGAATTATCACAAAGAGTCATCATCAGTAATACGAGCTTTATTTTCAAAGAGTACTACCCATTGCTGCAGGCAAAACGTCAACTAATCAGGGTACACTATTGTTCAAAACCATAAACGCTTATTGAAGATGTTTTATGCTACTTTTTAAGCTTGTCATGTACCACGTTCGCCATAAACATAACTCGCCAAATCCAGTTAAAACTGCTAATCACACACTACATGCAACCACACACCCGCTGCTACATGTTATAATATGTAAGGCACACATGAAGCACTTTCATCTATTCAAATAAAGATTGTGCCTACGATGTATGCTGTATTGCTGTATATTATCTAGAAAAATATGAATATACTGGAATTTTGAATACATGCGATAACACATTCAAACACAGATCCCCTCATCTCACGACTACCGAGAAGCAATAACAAGGTTTGAAACCAGTCAAAGTTATCTTTGAACATGTCCGTTTTTGGACATCCAACATTGGTGGAACGATTGCCATTCGTTTCTTAAGATGGCATTAACTTTTGTGTAAATTCCATATCCGTTCATAGTCATCATATCATCAAGGATGTACTTGTTGAGTGTCAAATAAATGATGTTGCTATACGTGTAAAAAACTACACACAATGTGCAAATCATGACATCAAGGTCAAAAGAGCAAAGTCTTATGGATATTATTACTACAATCTCTATGACAGAGAAGTCTATAGCAAATATGCCTATATTATTATTATGTGTAAGATTTTATCGACTTTTCAGCATTTCGGCTAACAATCGACCAAAGACCGTCGTTTTCATATTACCAGTTTCTATTGTTGTTAAGCATCTAGCATTTTAGTACTTTATAGTGCCGGCGACATGACGCGTACGACAATATAAGCCATGAGAGATAGTGATGATGATGATGATTGATGATAAACGATGAGCTCATTGTTGGTATGTAAAAATGTTGTCACAGATACAATCTTGTGGACAAGCATATATAAAAGACATCCTCGATTGAATAGGTCCAAAATATTTCAAAGTTGCTCGTTGGTTTACAATATTATCAGTTGTTGATGATTGATAAACTGATAACTAGAGCAAAAGAGCTCATTAATTTATAAAAACAAATTACAAATTATTTTTCAGTTATTGCCAGCTCAGAAGATTTAGAGCTGCATGCAATAAATCGAGAATGAAATGAGATCATTTATCAAACTACTTAGCAAAGTGCGTTAAAAGCAAAAACTACTAATGACTAATGACCTAGTGGTCATAAACTTTTTTTGCGGGGAGTGGAGCGGACATCCTCTGTTTTTTGTGTGTACATTCCAACATCTGTTCCTGTGCTGTTACCAATGATCTAATCACTAATCACCATTTTCACAATGTATGTTCTTGAGGAAAAAAAGCATTAAAGTGCTTGTCATAAATGCAAAAAAAAAAATGATTTGACTGGACGGAATTGTTCCGTTTACCATGGTCAGTGGAACATTGTTCCCTCTAAAACCTTTTTGCTTCATGAATAATTATTAAACAAAGCATGACTAAGCAAAATAAAATTATACCTACCATAATCAGGGAATATCTCTGACGAATACGCTAAAATGGTAATTGCAAGACATGGAGGGGAGAGTCCTAGAGTGCTGATAATGGTGAAATTAAAGATGTAAAGTGAGATAGGTATGCATGAGAAATTTGCTATCAGAGTTCCAGACCAAAACGAGAACTGGTCATAGTCAATAGTCATCGTGGACGGTTAATTTAGTGTGTGATAAAATGAGTGCTTAAAGAGCGATTACATCATCATCATCTCAATCAACAGGTACAACATAATATATGTGTGCATAGCTACAGACGTGTTGTTGTTTTATGACTATAGGTAAAACTTCCAATGTCAATGGAAGTTTAGCTAAAAGCTAACAACAATTTTTTTGTTCCACTGGTCACGTTTTTTTATGTTTTTAATTTTTCAACGATCACTTCCTTCCACAAAAGTCATACAACAATAACAATGATCATAACAGAACAGAAGCTCCGCAAAGCCGGCTTTTCCACATTTTGTATAAAAAAAAGCTGCAACATATGTATGTATGTAACAATTACTACAACCAACAGCGAAAATTTTCCTTATTTTGGGCTTGTTGTGGTATGACATCATCGTATCATCATCATAATTCCCCATTTACATGACAAAATCATGTTTGTATGGGATGTACTAAGTACTAACATAAATTAATTCGCAGTGAATATCACCAGGTGTTCGCTATTATGAATCATCATCATCGGTACAAAAATTACAATTTTGTCCAGTAGTAGTACCAAGTACCACTTTTAGTAGGGGTTCTTTTGGAAGCTGACAATGTTGTTTGCTCATCATCGTCATATCACAATCACGAACTGACAGATCGTCATCATTTTACACAATATAATTTATATAAAATATTAAAATATAATTTTATGATGTATGTCATCCTACATCTATATGCAAGATATTTTTATGTAACGCACTTGCATCAAGGACAATTATTATTCTCATTGCAAACCATATTTTATTGACTATTATTAATATTATATTATTACAATAATATATTTTATGTTGGAAAATGGCATTTTCTTATCGACAATTTTATTGAGGAAATATATGCTTGTCTATATGCTATCACTGCACTACTACCACTCATATGTCAAAAAAAAAGGTGGGTACGGTTATTAGTTCAAAAAGATTTTATATTGTCAAAATTCATCTATCTTTTTATGTAAAGCCTCACGGGAACAAATACTAAGAAAATTCCTTTTTTAGTTTCGCTATGTGCATGAACCTTGTCTCGCCGCAGAACCAATTTAATATAGTAAATGTATTGTGCCTTTAATTGGCAATATGGATTTCTTGATTTGTCATTTAATTGAAAGTATTATGTTATATACACATACCTATATACGAGGCTGGGGCTATTTTTTTATATAGAATATAAAATATCAAATTGAAAAGACTATCCTGACCAAGTTGGGTTATACTGAAGGAAAAATCCCTGTGTACACTGCTGCTATTGTGTACTTTATGTCAAAGTCAAGTCACACAACTCCACAAACATGAACATGTATGGAAATTCATCTTTCAAAGAGAGCAAGAGCGACAGAGCCTTTCTTGCTATGGCTTTTTATCAACTTGACATATGGCTGCACGGACTTCTTCTCTAAAGACGCTGCTGTTGTGCACTCTGTCTGTTGTTCTCCTTTGTCCGATTACCATAAAAGGTAAAGGTCTCCTCTTCTCCTCTTCTCCTCATCATCATATCATACTGAGAATAAGAACCAGCAGCTTCACAGAAGTGTCAAGACGCTATTATACAGCGAAAGCATTACTGCCAGCTATTATTGTGATTGTTGTTGTTGTTCACTTCATTAGACTCAGCGCTCCATTCAACGAAAGAGAAAAAAAATCCTGATGAAAGTGAACCGTTTTTATAATAATCATATGCCTATTATAACTTATACGGCAGTTTGAAAAAAAATGTATTACTTCCAACGACGGCCCATTCCATAAGAAACGACTGCAAATAACATGTAGACTGAAAGTAAGTGTTCATTACCAAAGAAGGAAATGAATTACCTTGTGAATGCTCTTGGGATAGACATGATCCATAATCTTTCCAAATCTGCGGTGATATTATCATCATTACCATTACACGTTGTATATTGTTTACAAGAGACAGTAGACTAATAAATAATATTTAATAAGATTTGTATTTTTGAGTGATTTTATAAGGACTTTTGTATATGTATACGCTGTGATTATGTCATGATTATGGTCATGTATACCCATTTCTCTGTATGTCAATATGCCAATTCCCATTTCCATTCCTCCTTCATATTGGGTCGCTTTGGCATATACATTTTGATTCAATGTAATTTGTACCCTCTCGTGAAAAGGGTTTGGCAATTACTCTTTGTGGGCTTGTTTGTTTGTGGTTGACAAGTTTAATTGAGTTAATTTGGCATGCCTTTACGGTCCAGACTTGACTGGATCCGTTCCCCGTAGACCGCAGAGTAGAAGAGTGACATAAGTAACATGCAAACACGTATGTGCTTTAGTGTTGTGATGATGTCATCTTGTCATAAATTGATATCCGCCTACTTTTCAACAAAAGTTATGATTATGATATATTTTTATTTAAATATTATGCCATTTCTGAATCATTTTCCTCATAACTATAGGTAAATAAAACTTGCTTTAATTATGCATGATTAAAACCCTATATTTTGTATACGAGAAACCCTGGTATACTCGTCACTTAGACTGCTATACTTAAAATAATGACATGATGAACTTGATGTATGTTGTGAAAGTGTTTAGAAGGTTTAAACTGAATATATACCTATGTACATATTCGGGAAGCATCTCAATATCTTGTTTTGTTTCAATTTATTAGTTTGGATTGATTTTTTCCACGGTTCTTTGTCAAAATTCAAATGATATACTTTTATGGCCGCCTATATAGATTTCAACAAGATCTACACGATTGGCGGGCAATGTAACCGGCAATTCGTCAAGATGCAAATGATGATACGGGGATCTGATATATGTTTATCTGAGTACGCGTGGGAAGATTTTTACAGATCTTACTGACTGATAATATATATTTAGCTGAATATTCAAAAATGAAAGTATCCATTTTATCTTTGCAGAAAAAATATTGTCTCACTAAATCAATGATTTGTTGAAAGGAGAGATGCATAAATTGCTCCATATAATACCCAACTACAACCTTTTTTTTGAAGCGTAGGCACCATTTTGGTCTCTAGCATCGGTCGGTCGGTATAAATATCTAAATGCTATGACCTTTCATCTTTGTATAAAAATCTTGTAAAACAGCTTTACACGATTTTATTTTTTTGTAAACAATTTAAAAAAGTTTGTTCATTACAAGCACATATAATTTTGACGTGTAGTAATAATACATGTGCATGTTCCTTCAGAAATTCCGCACCTTTGTTTTTTTTCTTGTTTCATTGTTGTCTTGATATCGTGTGCATACAATGCATGATGTATTTTAGCACTAACGAAATTTAACTATAATGCAATTCTAATATGTAGCTATATGCGATCCCATTCAAATACATGCATATAAGTATGTATACTAATTATTGTTGTACCACACTTTTCATTACAAACGAAGAACGCATTAGATTTGGAATCACGTTTTGGGAAGGAGCCGGGTTTGCAAAAATGCAAGAAAAACTATCTTCCTTCTCATCATGATTCTTCACGGTTCAAAGACTTTCAGAGAACCAATATCTGCCAGAGCGGGGCATGGACAAAAATACATGTTTTTATGATAATGCAGACGGGTACAATTATTACTTCCACTAAATGGATTTAAGTTACCTTTTTACCAGAGTAAAAAAATAAATACAAAATGCCCAATGAATGTACACAACTGGCACGCTGATGTATATATGGCTCGGCCCATTTTTACTGTCAGCCATAAAAATATACTTTAAAAAATCTTTTTGTAATAAGCTTTTACCCATCTATTCAACCATGAAAAAAAAATTGTATTTTGTCCATTTTTTTTTGCTTAGATATTTAAATTGTTAAGCGACTAAAAAAAAGTCAGTGAACCACATCAAAAATTTAAGATGAAATGGATACAAGAGTAGGGGAAAGGGCTTTTCCCTTAAGCGTTTTTACGACGTGTGATATACGATAAGATAAAAAAATGTTGACGCATTAAAAAGGGTAATATGTTTTCTAGCAAACAGTTTTACAAAATAAAATGGAATGTTGGTATGCATGCATGTAAGTATGTATGTGATATATAGGCATGTTTTGAGACGCCTTCGTATTTTTTTTACTCACCTTCATTTGAGACTCAGCAGCTAATCCAGACTTGGTTGCTCTTGTGGCGGCCATTTTTGTTGAAAGTTTTAAAGATGAAAATCTGTGAAAATAAAAAAGGAATGTTTATAAATAATTTAAACTATTTTAATTGCTTATTTGCTTCCCTAATTTAATTTTGTATGTATTATGTGTGACTTTCATGAAAGGAATATGGCTTAAAATGCAGAGTATGTGAAATACATATGTGCAAATATTTCATGAATAATCCATAAGTGAAATGATGCATGAAGCTTTTGTTACTCTTTTGCAATAGAAACACTCAACAAACAAGGCCATGGCCATGGCCAATATATATACGTGTTTGATATGCGGCTTAATCCTGTGGATTATTCCTATAAGCCTGTGTAAATTAATGATAGATCCCAATTTAATGTTCAATATTGACTTTTTCCATGCAAAACTTTCAAATTTTAAAACTCTTGTGTGCCGAATGTACACGAAAAACTTGTTGCCTTTAATACATTAATACAAATTAAATAATAATATGTATTTAAAACACCTGCGTTAGTACAATTTACTCCCCTTCAATATATATTACTCACCGTTTAAATGAAGATTTACGGGAAAAAAAAGATTAGATAAACTGAAAGTGTTGCTATTAATACTTGAGTTAGCACTGTCACGTATAACGAATTTGAAATGAAGAAGGTGAAAAGGGGAGCTCTTGCGTTGTTAGCCAACTGGTGTCCGAATGATGACTGTCAAGAAAGGTGTACAGCTTGAGTTGAACTTGGGTTACGGTTACAACAGCACGTTATAAGAACAACCCATCATCATCATCATCATCAACAGCAACTTCACATCATATAGCATCTGTTTACTGTGGTCTTTTTCCTACGTGAGTAAAGTCCTGTATTACTTTGTTATGATATGCATAAATGAAATAAAAAGTCCGTGTATAATGATGATAATCAAGTAAAATGGAAGATGATGTCATTCATCATTCATAACAGCGCAGCAGCAGCAGCAAGCCATCCTCCTGCATACTTTACAACCACCTATGAGCAAAGTTGCAAAAAAAAAACAGCCAAGTATAAATACACTTAACGATCTACAATAATCCACACTTCACTTTTTTTGTGTATTTTTACTCTGTAAAATATCATGTATATGAGATATGACTATGACTATGAACACACTGCCTTTTAGCGGACACCTAACTAGCAGCACAACAGCATCAAATAAACCACCAAACCATAGCCATATGCACTTATCTTGCAAGTATAATTACTCGAGATCTATGGTGTCATATATAAGCTGTTATAAACTAATGTAAATGCATGTATGTATATAGAATAATTTATGCCTCTTTGTGGCTATTATGTGAGGTTGCTGTTGCTGCTGCTGCTGCTGCTATACTTCTACTTTCTATATAAGGCTAACTCCTCTCTTCTCTTCTCTCCTTCTTGTCGTCTGCTTGTTTAGCTTGGTGAAAAAAAAATTTCTTCCTTCCATTCCAATTATGATACAAACATATTGAGTGCGAGCGTGAAAAAAAAAGCTAAATTATCAAATCCATTTTAGTCTTTAGAAGGAGAAGTACTTGGAATAGTTTATTAATAAGAGAGAAGAAAAGCAGAATGAAATTTGCTGTGTGACTCAAATTATATTTATTATTACATTAGGATTCATACAATTGACATTGAATAGAACAATGTGAGAATGTCTATCTATTAGCATTGCCTGGATGAAATAGTTTTATAATTAAACAAAAAATGCAAACTCAGTCCACAACGTCCTGGCTTTGACCCTGTCCTCCAAAAAAAAAATATTCTGACTAAAGATAAAATAGGCTTCAAACAGAGCAAAGAATATGAGACAGCGTTTTTTTTGCCATCATAGAATATTAGATGCATTTGTTCGTTGCATGCCGCTGCTTGTGGAATCATATATGTTATGTATATTTATACTTATGTTGGTATAGTATATACCTACTCCAATTACAATAAGTCAAGTTTTATGCAGATTAGCACAAAGCTTTCAATCAAGCAAATGATCCAAAGGAAGTTACAAAAATATTCATATACCTATTTGTGTTTTGAGAAGCTGAAAATGTCTTCCTTATCAGTCGACAGCGTCTATTTATACTTAGTGTGTACATTCCAATAATAATCACTGTTTTTTTCTATTTGACAAGATGTGTAAAATAATAATTTGTCGGTTGGTAGCGTAAATATAAATTATGCGTCTGAATAACTGAATGTGAAACTTTTTTTTCTATGTGGGTTTGTAGTTTATGGATTTCCTCTCCAAAAGTGAAAGGTACTACAAAAGTATAGCTTGAGTCTTTTGGAAATTCTTGTAACATTGTATGTTCTTTAATAATTACTTTACCTTCCATACAATTCAGCACATCACATAATACATATATCTCCTTATTTTTTATTAGTCAGCTTTAAGTCTTTTTTATATATCGGCAGTGCTGTTGTTGTAAAAGGCTAAAAAGAGGCATAAAGTAAAAACCTGAAATTTCAAGCAATCATTTACTTGGCTTAAGAATAACGCTTTGGTAATAAACTAAAGGTGAAACTAAAAAGTTAAAATCGAAGTAAATTTGCATAAATCGAACCGAAGGTTCGTTGGAGTGAATTGAAAATAATTAATTAGTTACCGTAATGTTATTAGTTATAATAACTAATATTTTTTTCCAGTTCTTTCAATTACAGGACAGGGATTGTAAATGAGCTAATAATATAATTGTTGTGATGGCAAAACAGTCTTTCATACACATTTCGATGGAGAAGGAAGGTTGACCCCAGGAAATATTGAAAATGATTTGGTTGCAGTTCTTTACCACATAATGTATAACTACTTTGAAGAAATTCAGAATTCAGACATGTGCCCAGAAGGGCGTTTAAATTTTTGTTTAAATATTTTTTCTTGTCTACACAGTAAGATTTTGTGGGATCATGATTTGCTCTTGTGACATTCAGCAAGGATTTACATCCAAGTCACAAGTCAACTCTTGCTCTAGGTTTCAATGTCCCCCAAAATGGTTTTTCAACCTCCTCTGATATGCTGAATGGTTAGCGAGTTAAAACGCGAAGCATATGTACCAAGAACCATGTACCAATGTGAAATTTAATGATAAGCAGCTTATGCCACACGACTATCCTTCCTAAAAAAAGTGAACTAACTGCAACTCGGGGCTGATTTTATTCAAATGATATTAGTCTAATGTCTGCTTCATTGTTGCGATTCATACGACATAACGCGAGTGCATATATATTATAATACCTACCTTATAGGTTAAGTTTTTTAGTTCATTGGTAGGTAGTAGGAATTGTACCTTATTGTATTGTACATTTGATATAACTTACAAAACTTGAGCAAGATTATTTATTATTACAATAGTAAAGAACATTTGCAAAAGATGAACTGGATTTGTAAAAACATTTATCACGAATTCTAGTAAATATTGAGCTTATACTTACCTAAAAGTAGTTATGAAAACTTATGTGTCCCACAATATTCTTTAACTTTGTAGTACATAATTCAGAGGAATCAATCATAATCA
>JAHZNC010001993.1:0-15830 GCA_027744095.1 Zhuqinia jingwanae | reverse complement strand
AAGAATCATTATTTAACACAGAGCTATTCAACACAATACATGAATGTATGACTATTATAGCTCAAATCAGCTTTCATTTTAACCAATTTAATTTTGTACGTTATACATTCTCTATAGAATTTTGATTTTTAATCAAGCCATAATTTTTTTATCATAATTCGATCTCCTTTAAGATCAGCAGACATTATGGATGCGGACACTTTTTTTTTCGTCCCTTCCCTTTTACACTTATTTACAGTACCGTAGTACTTTTGTGTCCTATAAGCTTGCATCTTTCTTTCAATTTTTTTGGAGATGTGTGTAGAATCAATATCATAAAGTGAAAAGTTGCAATTCAGGGATTTGCGTATATCAAAGCTCTTGAATATCATTTACCGGAGTTTCTTTTTAACTATTTGGTACTATTATTATTGATGACGCTTACACAAAGAGATACAAACAACATGGTTTGTTCTCGACACTCAACACCGCTCGCAGCGCGGACAGTTCAGTATACAATGTATACATATAGTTCCTAGAACGAACGTACCATGATTAAAAATTCAACGATAATTGTGAATAATTTTTTAGTTGTGTTGTTTTTATATAGTACTTACATAACTTACTATATAAAATATAAGATGCACCAGCATCCCAGCTTTTGGTGCTACAATTCAACAATGATATTAAAATGTTTATTATTTGTATCAACAGTTTCCACTCGAACAAACCCATTTCATGAGTTTAAATTTGTATCTTTTATAATATCAAATTCTTTCCCTCTTGCATTGAGAAATAAACTTGGCTCAATTTACGCAAATTCCTAAAGACTGCCCAGCAATCTGAAAATCTAATATGATTTTAAATGGGTACCATAAAAAGTAGCGTAAAAGCTTTTAAAAGCATACTTATTCATTGAGTTGAATGAGAGTAGAATTGTGTGGCTTTTTATGAGGACGGTGGTGGAGAATGAACAGAGAGCGATCCAAGATTTAGTGCTGGAGACATCTGCGTTGGTGACTCTGGAGCAAAGCTGGAAGATGAGGATGGTGGTCTGGAATACTCTGATTTTATATTCCTCTCGTCAATAATTGGTTCTGAAGACGACGTCGAATTGGGAGTACTTGTGTTGCCTCCACTCATGAGATCTGAAGATGAGGATGAACTGTTGCGAGTGTGTGTTCGCAAATGACGCGTTATCATATCCCTCCGACAAGCAGAATACGGACATTGTGGACATTTGTACGGCTTCTCACCTGTGTGAGTCCTCTGATGAGTGCTCAAATGATCAGACCTGCAAGGAGTACGTCAAAAAAAGAAGTTTTTGATTGCAATGAGTACATAATAATATCTCGAGAGATCACAATGACAAATACAATGATGATGAATAAAAGAGAGAGAGAGAGAAAATCAATATATTTCTTAAGCTTTCACTGACCTTGAGAATACCTGGCCGCACATTTTGCACGTGTATGGCTTGACACCTGTGTGAAGACGAACCTACGGAGATGAAGAGAAAAGAGAAATGAGATAACGACGTGTTTATATTTTCCCAGGCTCTGTTGCTACACTTGCAGTCTATACCCAAACTTCATGCTGCTCTTCTATGAACTTTGTGTATGAAAGTAAGAAAAAGCTTATATACTTACAAGCGCAACCGAATGTCGAGTAGTTGGAGAAATCACTGGCACGCCTGTAATCAGTACAATTGGAATCATTATTGCTTTCAATACGAATTTAATGAAGTTTTAATTTAAGAAATAAAATAATATGCTTGAATTTCTATATGACATAATATATGAGTCAAAACTCAAAATATAGTACATAGGTAATTTTACCTGGAGACAGAGGGCCACCTCCTTGTGCCTGAGGTGGAATGACTAAGGAAGATATGGACCGAGAGGTACCAAAAATGTCACAAGTAGGTGTACTCCCAAATCGCTCCCTGCTTCCTTTCATAGATAAATCTAGTGGCGATTCCCTGTGCCTGAGGTGGAATGACTAAGGAAGATATGGACCGAGAGGTACCAAAAATGTCACAAGTAGGTGTACTCCCAAATCGCTCCCTGCTTCCTTTCATAGATAAATCTAGTGGCGAGTCCTGAGGTGTCGACTGGTCCGATTCTAGTGAGCCAGACTTGATAGCTGGCATAACTAATGGATGTGGTATCCATCTCTTATTCCGCTGTGACGAAGATCGTGACTTTACGCTCAAGTCTGTAGGCTCAAGCTTCGGAGAGTCTGGTAAGCATGGAAGATCAGAATCCGAATGACATCTATTTGAGGGAGAAAATGAAGACAAAATACTAACGTGTTGCATATCAATTCTTGCTTACTCCATTTTTGATGTAGTCATATTATGTCAACGTATAAATTACCTGCGTCTATATAGCTCGTCTAAAATACCCTGTTGAAACATATGCTCATGCGGAGAGAGCGGAGATGGAGAAAGCGGTGTATTAGGTGTCAGCGGTGACACTGGCGATGAAGGTACTCCAAAGAGACACCGTGCCTGGTCGATGTTCGTCGTAGGTGGCAACACCGCGAGGCCAGTATGGACCCTTGGAAAAAGTCTATTTTGACTATCCATGATTGGTGATGGCGTAAGAGTGGTCGGAATTCCCGGAGGTGAGTCTTCAATTCTCAATGGACTAATAGTAATCCTGGGTGAGTCCAAGACAATGTGAGGTGAGTCAAATGATCTTGTTGAGATTGATGATGGGGACGGACCAGGACTGAATACTTCCTCGTCTTCCTCCGAAATAGCACTGCATAAGTATCGTTCTCGATCCGTGCTATCAAACCTGAAAACCTGCTCTACAGCTCTACCGTGAAAATTTGTGGAACCTGGCATGGACAGCGAAGGTTGAATAGATGGAGGCAATGGACCCCCCAAAATTCCACCAACAACAATTCCTGACGAAGAGGAAGAAGATGAGGAGCTACAACTCGCTAATGCAGCAGAAGACGATGATGATGGGTAGCTACTGGCAGAAGAAGGTGAGCTAGGTGTGCCAACAATATTGGTCCCAAAAGTTGTAGGGCTGGTAGCAAACACTGTACCGCCACTGTACTGTGGTTGGTGCAGTTGAACTGGAATGTGTTGAGGTGAGATTTCAAAATTTGCATGAATAAGCTGTGGATGTTGCGCGAACGCCGGTTGTTGTTGCAGAAAATTATCTGATTGAAACTCGGAGACCCTGGTCTCTACCAGTGATTTTGCTGTGGGGGTGATGGGATCTGACAGATCTATGGTCAGTGACGAAGGATTACAATGTGGGTTGTGCGCCCCCACTTGGTCATGAAGAAGTGGTGCAGGTGCTACTGATGCTGTAGAAGTATCTGCAGACAACGTAGCATCTGTCGACGGTGATGAAGATGATGAGGACGAAGATGGCTGTTGTTCTGAAGTTGATGATACAACAGTGGATGTAGTTGCTGTGACTGGATTAACTGTTGGATTGGAGATTTGGACAGTCGTTGAAAACGACTGTGACAAAGATGAGGAGGAGGAGAGCAACCCACGTTTGGCCTTGTGGAACTTGGAGTGGATCAAAGCAGTCTCGTCGTCTCCGATATCCATATCACAAAAATTCAAAGTTTAAATTCGCTAGTCCTAGTACCGGACACACTGCCCGTCCTGAAGTCCTGGTCAAAGATGTTCCAGAAGCCATTATGGTTTAGTTGAATAACTGCAAAAAAACAAAATTAAAACCTTTTCATTAATTTCAATGCTCATTCTAGAACCAAGGGCAATTAAATACAACACTTGTAATTTAAAAGTATATAGTTCAATATTTGACTCGGGGCGAAATGATATCTCAAAATATAGTAACTTGAGAACGAAGATCAGCAAAGATCTTAAGCAATTATCCTATCAAACACACGAATAAAACAGCAAGGAGTCTATGTTTAAAGCAGGTCAGCCAAAATATAATGTCAACGTCATTGACAGAGATAAAAGTTACAAAAGGACTACAATTGATTTTTTCACATGTAACAAGACACGGCGTATGTTTGTAATGCTCTGCAGAGATGAATTCTTTTGATAATTTCTGGTGAATAATATTCGATTCCGACTGAATAAATTTGAAACTTGTATTCATTAAGTACACCTGGGAGGCATAGTATTCTTGCACATTTAGTTTTTCTTTGGACGTCTCTGGTGTTACGCAGGAAGTTCACAAGCTGCTCATTGCGTTTTAAAATGAAAATTTCCTTTTACCGACGTCATCACTGTTTGACGTAAAACATTCAAATAGGTAAAGCACATGTTCTCATGTATTGAATTAAATATTAAATAGTAGTGGAGTGGAGTGGAAGTAGTTTCACAAGTGTGCTGTTCACCATCCACAAATGTATGTTTCATAATCGTAATATTTCTATGTTATGTATTAAATAGGTACACATCTGTGGCGTCACCCCGTCTACCTGTTGGAAGGAAATTGAAATCCGAAGGCGCATTTCTTCTGAGGACGCTCATTTGTTCATTAATTGACATAAACATTTATACGTCATCAGGCATAGTCATAAAGTTAACATGATGGAAACAATAAAATTAAACTCAAAACGGAAGTAAGTAGTTGTAATATATTAAGTTACATTGTGTCATAGACTTAATAAGCAGGAAGCTTCTTTAATATTGTACTTTTATATAATGTCAAGGAATTTAACCCGCCACGTAGTTTACCATTCTTATTCTGGCTTTTAATCTCATTTTATTCAAAATGCAATTCTGTACGTGAAATCAATTTGCAAATTTAGTTTGGCAAATGAAGTCAGGTAAATTTAATATTGTGGTCCACAACTAGTTTAATTATTACAAACATTCCCTTACATTTCGCTTAGAATGTACATTTTGTGAATGTACGCTTACGCATGATGACACACAGAAAAATAAACAAATCTGTGTGTTACGTAAGTAAATAAAAGCAGCCTTCTAGATTCTGAAAATCTTAAACTTTTTAGACATCATCATACCACTCTAGATAATTATTATATACAATGGGAACTTACAGCAAACAATCCATACACGGTTGCTGTTGGGTGTGTTGACAAATGAAATGCTCTCTAAAAGCCCCATTACTCTCTCCCTCTTCTACAGGTTTGATACAAGAGAAAGTCCCAACATGCGGTGAAAGCGAAACAAGAAGCAAGGTATCATATTATATTACACATGTACTCTGCTACTAAAAATGCCAGCGGATCTATGTACCTGTTTGCATAACATGTATAAAACGGGGCAAGAGAGAGAGTGTACCCTATCATCATCTATGGAGAAGATCAAGGCCAAAATGTGGGTACATTGGTGGTGGTTGGTGGTGAGGTAAGTGATGCTGTTTTTGCTTTTTGGGTATGTGGTATAACAACCTGTGCATTAATATGTAATGGAAATGGAGGAAGTTCTAATATATGCGTATTTTCTTTTTGCTTGTGTCATCTCGTTGAATAAGTTAGTAAATAATGTTAATGTTTTATATTGAAGGTAAAAATTCTTTTGATTAAAAAAAACTATCGGTACCTTGCTACAAATTTTCTCAAAAAGTCTCGTCAAAAAGCCCACATACTACTGTATGTGTTCAAAACTACATAATATTTTGGTGTTCTTAACTGTAAAACCAAAACCGTAAAAGGACGGTTCAATTTACTAACCAGGAAATGGAGAGAAAATGTGTATGCAAAATAGTACTTAAAATATATGTTGTTACTTGAGAATAGGCACATTTTATTTACGCCATAATATACAAATAAGTTTGTTTCAGTACAGTTTTCTAAACCCACACCCACAGTAATATGTAAGTAGAGTAAGAGCTGTTTAACCTCTTTACAATGCATTATTATGTGCTTGTGAATTGAAACGTTTGAAGTGCAAGTTTTATTGTTCAGCCCAAGTTCATTTACGCCAACCATCGCATCATCATCATCAAGGAAAGAACCCAACAAAATAACAATAAATACGGCCTTCCAGATTCCAAACCTATCGGTTTCACGATTACAAGAGCAACGGATGCAAGGAGGAAATAAGGAAAATTACTTCAAAAGGAGAAAAGAAACTAGAAAGAAAAGTATGGCAGCAGCTCTCTCTCGGTAATAAGTAAACATTGTTAAACAAAAACAAACAACATATTAACTTTCCCTAAAACACCAAAACTCAAACTTGTTGCAGTCTGTTTTCTACTCCTGGAGAGAGTAGCATTTATTTCCATTACAAAATAACTAAGTTTTACTCAACTTTGGAACAGGTAGAGACATCCATAACATTATTACAAATTTCTGTTGAAAAGCGTCCTGTCCTGCTCAAGGATACATACATACATAAATGTGTATGCACTGACACATTCTTTGCTTTTATATAGANACAAAATAACTTAGTTTTACTCAACTTTGGAACAGGTAGAGACATCCATAACATTATTACAAATTTCTGTTGAAAAGCGTCCTGTCCTGCTCAAGGATACATACATACATAAATGTGTATGCACTGACACATTCTTTGCTTTTATATAGAAACAGTAACTGTATACCTCACATTATTACTAACTCGTCCAAACCTTATCAAATTATATATTATTTCCAATGTATCATATTATATAATGTATAATCGCCAAACCAGCTCTATATACATACACATACATAAAAATACATTTGGTGCAGAACCGCCAAATAGCTTAGTGGATCACATATATATATAAGAGAGGACACATGCATGAATAAATAAATAAATAAACATCTATGTGAATAAAGGATATCAAAATACATGCATTCATTACTTACGTATATATACATATTTATGCACATGTACGTATGTAACTTTAGCTCGTTTAACTTATGTATTTACGGATATATTCTCTATATGTAAATGCTATTGCTTTCACTTGCACCATCCTCACCGTCATCATCATAATCATCATCCCAGCTTCCATCAAACACCGCACACACATAACACATACACGCGGATACACACATAACTAGCCATGGAAAGGCGAAGAGAGCGAGAGCTCTTTTTCTTCGTGCTTTCTCTTTCTCTCTCTCTCTCTCTCTTCTCCTCACTCTGATGACGCAAATGGTTACCATAGCTAAATCTGGTTTGAGCCTTTCCTTTTCCACTACTTTCTGCAGTTGTGCTTGTGCTTCGTAACTTACTACAACTTACTACGACGACGACGGCGTCTCGTACCACGTCTGCTGTTCCGTTGATTTTTGTCTTTTTTTTTTCAAGTCCAACCAAACTCATGTGAGATTATACATACATATGTATATGCAAACCGGAGATGAAAATAAACCGAAACAGATGTACAACAATATATTATAATGCATATTATGTTCCGTACTATATGAATATACATTTTTTTTCAAACACATTTTATATAGGTACATAAAAGCACCTTCATATTATTCAACTACGTTTGAAATCAAGTGCTGCTGGAGCAGAGCAAAAGCAGATAGGCAAAAATGTGTCCAAGCCAAGTCATGGGCGCTCATGCAAGCTTGTTTTCCCAGTAATACATATGTGTACATACATACATTTGTGTTACTACGTTTTTCTTTTCTGTTCCAATGCCTACGTTAACAAAAGGATACACATATATATGTCATCCTCAGTCTCATAATATCCTGTCATTCTACTTACAATTATTTTTTATGCTTGATGATGAAGAGTTCTTTGTGAGAGTTTGTAATAGTTGTTCAGCAGAATTCTGCTGTATAGTAGAATATCGAAATTTTCTAGATCCGACATAATCCCCGTCACAGTTCCTAAATATGTATATTCAAGACATTTATATAACAATACCCTAAAATACAATAGATTCAAATTCTTTTTAAAAAAAATCTGAACAATTCAATTTTTTTCTACCCACATGGCAAAAAAAGCGACAGGTGAGATTATTTCTTTTAGGTAACATAGTAACATGATATGCATTATGTTATGGAATCGTAACAATAATTGCGTACTAATAAACTTACAATTTGGATACGGAATTATGATCAAGGACCATTATTATCTTTAAAATGTACACAATACGAACAAACATACATTCGTAGTAGCAGCAGTACAGATATTATTTGATTAGGGAAAAAGAGATGAGCATGCCATAATATTTTGTTTCTTTGATACAACTGTTTTTCAAACTTTTTCTTACTTTTCTTTTTTTCTCAGTTCATGAAATATGTCTTAGAATCCCATGTTCTGTACAATAAACAAGTAGGTTTAGAGTTACATAAAAGTTTTTTCATTTAGTAATCATTTTTATCTCTTCCCTCTAAATCCACGAAACTTTGAAAATTACAACAAAAATATTTGACTCGAGGGGAAAACTTTTTTTCTTTGCTTGAATTTAATATTTTGTGAGCCCTGTTGCCTGTTGTTAAATACTTATGTATGATGATGATTTTTTTTCACCTGCTGCCATGTTATTGTTGCCTTACATTTTACAACATGTCAAGAAAAATGGCGCATTTTCAAAATATATTATACCACCATTTCATTTTTCCTTATATTAAAAACGGTGCTGCTGTTTTGAGCTTTTTTTACCTGGGGCACTTGGAAAGCTTCTCTCTCTCTTCAGCTTTTGTAGATTTGTAGCATTGCCTGCTTACTACTAGTGCATCTCCTCATGTTCCTATTTGAATACGTAATGCATGTGAGATGTAAAAGATAGCATGGTCTATAGGGTCCTCATAATTTCATTATCATGCATGATGTAAAAATAACTTTTTGTAAGGGTGCTCGTGCATGTTTCGACCTATTCCAACCAAACGACCTGTTGTCTGTGGAGCGTTTTTTCTTCATGTCTATACTCCCTACCAGCTCCGTCGTCTTTTTACACAAGAATAATAGAAGCCAGAGCTCTGTGCATGCTTTTTTTTCCTTGTGGAAGCAGTAAAGAGCACTATTACTATAATAATATGTTTTTTCAGCTTCTGATGGTGGTGGTGTAGCTTTTCCAATGTGTTACTTATATTATCCATGTATTTTAATGCTACGTGTAGGTATACCTCAAATTCATCTCATTTTCTCTGCTGCAAACACACACCAGCATCCTCAGTGAGAATCAGTTGAGTTAGTTTCATCGGTTTAACAATGCTATATAAATAATGTGCAGACAGAAAGTTCTATATAATATTTTTTCCTTTCTCTTGTTTTCACGCGAGGATGAACTCAGACAAACTTGAGGGAGTACGGTGAAAGAGAGAGAGAGAGAGTGAATGATCCATATTTTCTAGAGGACTTTCCTAGAAAGTACATTCCAATAAAAGATAAAGTTTATATGGTTACATATAATCCTTGATGTCAATTTGGATAATGTGAGCGTTAACATATCATTATTATGCATGCAGCTACCCATGACCGTGAAATGTGAAAATGCTCAATCAAAAGAGAACAAGGAGAGGGCATAAATAGAGCATGCTACTTTCTCCTTTCTGAACAAAAACAAACTTTCTCTTGATTCACTAGACTAGTAATAATGGAATCTCTCAACCAGAAAATATCGGAGGAAATATTTTTTGTTGATTTCCACGTTTCCTTTTTAATAATACATCAAACAAAAAGACAATGATAGTTACGTATGTACATAAACAAATGATACTTCTATAAAAGACAATAAAGAATATATCCCAATTACTGAGTTTTTACTATGTAAATAAACAATACATATTAATTGGTGGAAAATCCTCGTCTCCTTATTTATTCTTTAAATAACCAAGACTTACAAAAAAATTAACTGTTGGTTTTATAGGGCATTTAGTTCCAAAAGTATTATTTATTGATATTGCTACTATCTAGTTAATGAAAGCAACTGATAAAATATGTAGCAAAGAAAGATATGACACTTTTATGAAAAATAAAACCCCACGTACAAAAAAAACACCAAACAATAAAACTGAAAAATATATTACCTGGCCAAATTGAATGAACGATAAAGGGAATGAGGCAACTATATAATGCTTCCTATTGATTAAGCAGCAGTGAAATGTTCTATATAGAGTAGGTAGTTATATAATAAATGTATGTGGAGGTGGAGGTGGAGGAGGGAGACAAAATAGTAGTAAGTATATGAGCTAAGGTGAAAGGATATAGGGAACGACGGGACGAGCGGATAGTATGTACCTTTATACATATTACATGTATGCAATATATAATGAACAAGTTCTCCGTCGTTTTTGGCCCCATTGCATTCCTATTTTAGTGCTTTCGTTTTTTATATTGTATTTTGCTGGTGCCATGTTCCCGTTTCAACAACTTTCTTCTGCTTTCTTTCCTTTTCTCTCTTATTTCCTTTTTCTTTCTTTTGGTTTGGTCGTTGTTGCTTGCCTGCTTGCTTGCTTTAACTCGCGCTCGATAACGTGCGAACGTCACATGCACACCCACATAGTATATAATAGCATTAAATACAATATGGATATACATGACCATACATATATATACATATACATACATATATATATATATATACACCCTCTTCATATCATAATATACTACTACTTGAAGAAACAAGTTCGAAGAACTGGGACTCTTTTTTAAGGAAAAAATGTGGATCAATATTGAGGAGGTGGAAGAGAGGACTGAGGTCGTAGCCTTGAATTTTTCTTTTTTCTTGTGGTGGTATTACAAAACATGTTAGATAGATAATGTTCTCATTTGCCTTACATATTATTATACTTGCGTTCCATCATTGAGCAATTTTTAAGCTATTTTTGGTAACTAGATACAAAGCAAAGTGCATATATGTATAGATTTTTGGTACCTGGATGTGCATCAGTCAAGTAAATGGTAAGAAGGAAACATAATATATCGGGATGGTTGCAAATCAATTCACCCGCACACCCCACAAGAAAGGAGTGAAAAAGACCACTCGTGATTTTTTATACACCTTTGATCATTATCTACAGATAATAATTTACTTTGTGGTTGCAGGTTTGATAAAAACCGGCGTATTGTGTAAGTAAAGCAGCGATATGGATGACACGAAAACCTTACTTTAGGACAAGACATGTCGTTCCATTACAACATACATACTTTTTCCGTGCACACGCAAGCCCATTTTCTGCATTTTGTAAGTTCGTCCAAACCACCTTCATTCAACTTAATAGTATACTGAGTGACAAGAGAAAAACTTGCTATTTTGTATGTCATTGTGAGCATAATAATGCACATGGATGCCCAGTTCATTATCACATCCTGAATTTTTGAAAACTCTGTGAAAATGCCTCAAAAGCAGGCCAGAATGTCCACAATAATAAAAGGTCCCAATTCAGCTAATGAGTTAGTTGTCAGCTTGCCCTTTTATCTCGCATCTTATCAAGGTATAAGCATACAAACACAAGCTCACACACACTGCTGTATTTTTTCAGTATAGCCAATTGATATTCTGTTCATGAACATTTAAATGGGCACAAGTAAAATTGAGGTTTGTTTTTTGGCTGGAACCATATGTCTATATATTATCTTGAATAAGAAGGAGCATTTAATCTCATATGTATGTATTGTGGCAAATGAACAGAGGCGTAATAAGAGAGTGTGAAGAGCAGACACACACACACAGAGAAGCTACAATCAACGCTACTTCAACACCACAGAGAAAACTTGTTTTTTTTTTCATTGTAAGTAGAGCATAGGGAGAAGAGAGAAAACATCCTGTGTTCAATGTGGTGTTTGTTGTGTAGATATACACAGCTTAATCACTTGATTCACAAATTATACTTCATGTACATTACTGAGCATTTAGAGAGAGAGTATAATAATATATAGTTTTTTTTTGCCCACGCACATCTTCCAAGAAGTTTACCCAAAGGAAGTTCCTCTTTTATTCTGATTGTATTGTGGATAAAGTAAAAGTCCTTTAAGCAAGTATCTATTCTTAAGAAAAAGAGAGAGTGGGAGAGAAAGAGAGAATGCTGTGAAGGGATTTAGTATAGTACCAGAACGAGTTGTGTGTAAAGATTACATTATTATTGCATTGGTCGTGCAACCCATATCTTTTTGGCAGGGAGCAGAGACGATTTTAAAGTAGTACGAAATTACCAAAGTTTTGAACATGATGTGGCCATAAGATTAGCAGTATATATTTGAACATACAACAACAACAACAAAAAGCATCCCATCACAAAAAAACCTACTGGGCTGCTGCAATAATGGTGCATCATTATTATTAAGATTATTATTATAAAGATATAACGTATACATTCTTGGAATAGCACAAATCCTGACTAATTGAAGCATAAAGTTTGTAAGGAGAGTACAAGTAATAGGAAAAGCTTTTTGCTCCACATAAGCACTTTCACGATTATTGAAGAACGAACGACAACAAAAGAGGATCCAGTCTGCTGTGTAAAAGTGTATGTGTAGGTGTTAAAGAGAAAATAAAAAAATGCTGTCTGACATTTTCCTTAATTGAAGTTTTTGTCATCATCAAATAAAAACGAAAAAGGTATGGGATTCTGGATTTAAAAATGATAGAAAAAAAATAATACAAATCTGTTATGTATACGCCTACATATGTATATACCTACATACATAACAAAAGGACGTTCGCACTGCATACTACTCTACCTACATCTAATTCAATTTCTGAGTACGCTGCGTAATATTGTCAAGAGCAAAAGCAGTTTTTTTCATAACGTTGTGGATAATTATTTCCCGTTTAATTATAATTAGGTGATTTCTTTGGAATGAAAAACATCATCAAGACGCTACACTTATTATCCAATTAGTGATTTACCTACACACATTCATAATTTTCAGACATACGCCCAATTTTCAACGGAATAGTACACCTTCTGATTTTACTTGGAAATTTCTTTTACATCAACTTTCCCTTCTTGTCATTTGGATTTGTGCTTGTGTGTATAGGTAAAAGGACTTTTATCCCCAAAGAACTTTCTCTTCGCCCACATTCTAAATCATCGCTCCTCATGTGTACAATATAGCAACAAAGGAAAGCCTCTACAACGTCCAATTCCCATTCAACTCCTTTCAATAACAAGTACCCAATGGATGTAAAGTACCTATTTTGTCAGTCAACATGTGTCAAAATTTTTAATACGCAGAATGTCCTCTACGTAGTGCTTAGACATCTCTCTCTCTCTTTTCACAATGTACTTAAATATGTAAGTACTCACATAATAATACAACCTCTCTCATTCTACCTACGTATGTACGTCATCGTAAATCTTACATCATCACATCTCAAACGATTTTTGCCCTACTTTTATTTATGTAAAGTAATAAAATTGGTGGCTGCTTAATATATACACAAAATAGCTACCGTACAAATATTTGCATGCTTTTCATCATTTTACCTCTGCACCTCATTCAAGCGTCTGAATACATAGTTATTGTGAAACTTGTGAAAAACTGCTTACATTTGCTTTTAAAACAGTTAAATGATGACACTTGCCCTTGAAAATTTCGTGTAATATGTAGCTTTACCTGTTTTATTTTATATTTCCGACAATTTCACGATTCGGTTGGGGGAATGAAAGGGGTCCGCATAAACACTTGTACCGGAACCTTTACCTAGCTGGCACAACACATAATTTTGCTAATGTTTTTTTTTGCCCAGGTTGAAACATTTTCTCTGCTAGATGAAATCTGTTGAAAAATAGTAAAATAAAGTTCCGGTGCAGACATTTTGTTTACCCAGCCCACAATTCTGTTTGTTTCCATACATAATTTCACATTGTTCTTTTAGATCAGCTCTTTTACCTACATACATTTACATTTCCGGAAATTTTGCTGACGCAGATTTAAAGAAAGAGTATATTTCAGGGTCAAAAATAAAACCTTGTTTGTAACAATTCTCATCGTGTCACTTAGCTAGAGCATTTGAGCTTTCTATTGTATTCATTTTTTATGTAAAAACTTCAAATCAATTATGCTCGTGTGGATAACTAAAGGGCTCCACTATTACCTACGCACAAAGTCTTTGTTGTTCATTGAATACATAACAACGACAACAACATAACTGGAAGAGGGACACATTTTTTAAGTGATTGACGTACATTTTTTAAAAAAAATGCTAGAAAAAACTTGATTTTAACGAGGCAAGTTCTAGCAGAGAATGTGAAAAGGTGGCTACAAAATATGCAAGCATTTATATTACATTATTATTATTATTGCCCTTTTAGTTAGCAGTTATGCTTTTGTTGCCATTTACAGGGAATCGAATTACTATTAACACCAGCCAAGCATCCAGTATCATCATGATCATCACTTTATATTTGGATGATTGCTTTTTCATCCGTGAAAATAAAAATCCGAAGGCGCACAAAAAAAACGGCATAACACATTATGCCAACGTAATATTTCTAAATGCAATAAAAATCAACTTTCTTTTCTATCCAATCCCCCCTCCCCTAGTATTCACACGTCAAGATGATTTTTGTAGGTAAAAGCAATGCATGCGTTTATCATTATGTTATATAAAAGCAAACGGAAAAAACTCACTCAACTTGATGGACGACCACGTATGTATATTTTACATGAGTTTGTTTGTATAATGCTTAATAATCAAATCACTTTGTGTAAATACGTCAATACTAAGAAGCACATACACACACACACACAAACCATCAACTTATTCCGGGAAAAAGTGGGCAGCAGTAAAAGTATGTAAGTTTGCGTAAGTACGTTTTTTATTTAAAAAAAAAACATCATGATGGCAATGCATGATGATGGCTCATAATATACATAAGATAGTAGTGTAGAGTTGGTTTCTTTTGCATAACAACAACAAAATAAAGTCCTAACCTATTCAATATTTTGATTGTTGAAGGATAAAAAATATGAAGAAGGTTATTTCCTTTTTTTTTTCCTTTTTTGACAGCACGCTGTGTGCCTCACCACAGCATTTTATCGTAACATCATCATCATCATCAAGTTCCTTTTCTCGCTTTCCCTATTAGGGCCATTTCAAGCATGTGATTCAATTATCATACTATTTAGCAATTTACTACTACTACTACTACTAATACAATTTCTACTATGTTTGCTCTTGTTCCATTTCCGCAGAAGGAAGAAATTGCCAATTTGTTCTTCCACACAGCCACAGTACAATACACACCATGATTGGAAAGGTCACACGCGTCACGCTGTCAAATGTATGTGTGAGTCCGTATTACTCTGTACGGCTATGTAAGAATTTAACTTACCTACAACATTATATGCCTTTAAAAGGTCACCACAAAGTTATTATCACCTACACTTACAATAGTGTATAGTGCACTTATCCTTAGGTATGACGTAAGAAAAACTTTGCAACAAGTTAAAAAGAATTATATCAAAACACACACACAACAATATAATATGTGTATCCGCTTTACCAAAGAAATACAAACAAACCATGAAAGCTTTTCCTTTTCCTCTAAAAAAAACCAATACTTATTCGAAAGAAAAAAAGGTGAAAGTATGGTAGATACCTGTCAGTGGGTGCAAAAGCATAAAAAACGTAAAAGAAGAAGAAAAATGTGTTTGGTTTACCATAGTCTCACAATCCAGTTTTTTCCCAGAATTACGTACTTATACAAGTAAATATTATGTGTATTCTATACATATACACATACTTAGCGGAAAAATTTTCTCCGACAGCTGCTCCTTTTTTATATGTAAAAGTGTGCGAAAAAGGAAAGGAATTTTTCCATTTGTGGGAATAACTAATAAAGCAGAAATATATATACCAAGTGAAGTATAACACAGCATATTTAATATTATGCATAAATATAATATAATAATAATATTAGCATGTGGTACACATATAAAAAAAATTGAAGTGGCTACACTGGAGACTGACATCCTCTTTCTCTTGAAAAAAAAAGTTTCATTTTTTTTATAAAAGTGAACGGCCTTGTCT
>JAHZNC010001992.1:0-15796 GCA_027744095.1 Zhuqinia jingwanae | reverse complement strand
GAGCAAAAAGGAAGAAGAGAGAGAGAGAGAGGAAAAATGTGCAGAGGGAAAGTGTGCAGAGGTAACTTATGTACCAACTTGACAAAAAGGAAGGACACAACAAGACAAGCGACCTTGGCTAATTTGTTGAAGACTTAAATTACTCTGTCGTGCCTTTTATTTTTATTTGTCCCTTTCCTACTCCTCCTTCGCCTCTCATTTTCTGCCTAATCAGAAGAAAAGCTTTAGCCAGCTCAGGTGGTGGCATCGTAGTAAGTGGATCACAAATTAAGTTAAGAAAATAAATGGCCCATGTGGATAAAGCGCCAACTTTAGGGAGCATACCCACTATATATTTACACAAGAGAAAAAAAACAAGTTGTGTACATAAAGAAAGAAAAGAAATCTCAGGGAAAAAGTTACCTAATAAAAAAACTGCAGAGCAAACTAATGAAAAATACTTTTTTAAATGCTTGTCTTAGTCATACTGCCGCTTATTTATTAGGACATGCTTTAACTACCTATTTATATATAGGTATTGCATGTATGCACAGTTGGATTTTAGGACGAATTTATTCAGTCAACCAAGAAATAAAAAAGAACAATTTCAAATTGTCGGCTATATGTTGTCTCGTCTTCTCTCTCCTTTTTCCTGTAAATGTATACATACAAAAATATGCTCAAATACAGAAATAATAAAAGTACCATAATAATACATTTAAAGGGAATAATACGTAAAAAGAAGGTATTTATAGTGTGTATAGTTTTAGTTATTTAGTTAGTTAGTCACTTCCAAACTTTTTTCTTCTTTAAGCCATGCCCCATTACGTGAAAGTAGCATGTAAAAAAAGTATATAGCCTGGCGTGCTTATTTGTGGCGGAGGAAGAAAAGAAGAAGTAAAGAAATAGTGTTTAAAAAAAGAAAGTGAAAAATAAAAATAAACTTTTTTCTTCTTGTTTTGACTTTTTTTTTTGCAGTTAGTTTTGGGCTTGTGCCGTGTGTTCAGTGTAGCAGCAGCAAGTCTTCCTCTGAGTCGTCATCATTATTTTCATCTTACACTATACTTATTATTATACTACACTTTCTTTTTTACCATTTTATGCCTCCTGCCACATATTTTTTTTGTTTTGAAGACTGAAACTCAGGAGAAAAAAAGTTGCCCAACTTGGTTCGTAGCTCTTTTTTCCTCGCTCTTGGACTTTAAGACGAGTGATACTAATAGAAAAACTAACAAAAAACGATGCAGAGAAGAAATTTTTTTTCTAACAGTTTAGTACAATTAGGAAGAAGACATGGGGAAATATAATTATTTGACACACACACATAGCTTAAAGCACGTACGTAAAAAACAAGTTATAAAGAAAGTGACTCTTGTGTTAGGTCCCTGCTTTTTCCAGTTTTGTTAATTGCTCGTTCTAATTTTTGTAGATACCATGCCGTAGTACATATCAAGTAAACTTATAATATCCATATTACATAAAGTCAGATGGTGCCAGTTTGAATAACAGCATAAATAAAAAACGTCTTACATATTATGTTACATCTTAACTCAGCCAGTTGGCTCGAGAATGAAAGCACACATGACCTATACCACCCCGCCTTGTAGTCAAAATACAATACAAAATAGTGTATAAAATTAATAGTTGGGTCGTGTTGTGTCTAAATAATTACTACAATTTTGCAATTTATAAAGAAGGCACACTAAACAACCGCAAAAGGAAAACAGCTACAAAATTAGCCTGTTTTCTTTGTTTGAATTATCACCTGCGGGGAAAGCTGAGAAAATATAATAATAATAATACGTTATGTGTGTGTGTCATGTTCATGTTGAATGTGTGTCATGTCATGTCGTATGATTTACAAGAATGACAACAGAAGGGAAACTGGAGAAAATTGATTTCCCTGCCCTGCTACAAGAACATAATATTATATTAGTACACGACACACACACACACACAAACACACACACATGTCTTTCTGGTTTGAGTTTAGTTTTCCGTTGTGCTAGTTTCTGTTCGGGTTCATTTACTCAAACAGTAAAAGGGCCATATATATATCCATGTACCCACCCGAAACATGTTTTCTCACAACAATATTCATAACCCGGAACCAACCATGGCCCATAACATAAAAGTGTTTCCGATGAGATGATCGTATCATATCATTACATAAAATTCAATCGCTTTAATAAAGTGTTCTCTACTAAGAAGTGCTGTTGTAATGTAATATGCCGTGCTGCTTTGAAGGAAGTGAAAAGAAACAAGTAACCTGCTTGCAGGCGTGCGTAGTAGACAGGGCAGGCAAAATGCATCAAGCAAATTACTACATATCAAAATCCAAACCACGAACAGCCATACCAAGAACAAGAAGTAGTTTTTACTCATGTGAACAGAGTAGGGAACATGATGATGATGATGATGATGATGATTTTAGCTTGGTAAACATCCGTTTTGATTTCATTATCCTTCCTTCCACTGAATATTAACTGGGCTTAAAAAGAAGAAGTGAAAGCTTGAAGCTTTCCATGAAACCCCAAACAATTTTTTTTTGTACTGTTGCTGAATGTATGTACATATGCACATTGTGTGTGTACTAAGGATGCGGATAACACACACACTCGCACATACAAAATACAAACACCCACACCACAACAACTACGCCACGCATCATTATCATCATTCCATCCTCATCTCATTTCACTTTAACTCACCAAGTCGCACTCAGTCTGTTTTCTTATTTACCGAGTCATTTACCCCGTTATTGGCCTCCTTTTTTACGTCCAATCTTTTGTGATGGCTGGTAATTTTCAGCGGCAAAATAGGCATCCTTTTGGAAGAAAGGCCCCGGGCTGTTTACTGTTGACGTTATAGTTTAGCGTATATGGTTTGGTTTAAATGTATATGAATGCCATTGAGTAAAAGTAAGTCTATTCCATAATAATATTGCTCTGTATATGGTCGATTTATATTCATTCATTCATACATTCACGGCCCTTCATATAATAAATTATCCATCTTCTGAACTGAACTGAATAATAATAATAATATATTATAATTTATTGAAAAAAATAATGTGCTATATTTTTCCTTTAAAGTGAGAAAAGAATAAGCCTTATATGTATCCTTTGTGAAAGAAAGCAAGAAATGAGGTAGAAGAAAACACTATGGCGTGATAAAGTGCCAAAACTTGTACAAGTGGCTTATCCAAAACCACAAGACCACACATCAGTACTACTGGTACAAGTACCGACGTAACATAAAATGTGTAATGTTACACACAGTCTCTTATTCTGTTCCGGGGAAAATCTTCTTTCACTTCTTCTTCTTCATCTTCTTCCCCATTTCTTTTTCTGCAAGCTTGGCACAATTCATCTTGGTCGACCGCCGACAATATATCACTGTTGCAACTCAGCATCATCAACTCAATTCTCATTCATTTCATTCATTCAGCCTTCTTTTCTCTGGTGTCGTACTACTACCAAACCAGTAAAAGTCTTTCCCAAGTCGTAACTGTAACCCAATTTTTTTTTCTTCTTTTCTAAAATGGCAATGAAGCTATGGAGAGCACACACAGTGACAATGAGGATATGTGGAAGGAATTGAGGAAGACGCTATATGGTCCTGATGATGATTAAGAATGGAAATAAATACGAACCTATTGAAGAGGGGGACTCACTCCTTTGCTTTGGGATAGGATTACTTGTTATAGTATAAAAAAAAGCATGGGATGCTACTTTGCTTGCTACATCACTTTTGTTGCTGCTGTACAGTTTAAATAATGACTATGACCAGAGAGACAGAGAAAGAGAGAACTCCCGAAGAAAATGGAGAGGAGGGAAAGTAAAAAGGGTCTCCAGAGAAAATTCCCAGGAGCTGTATACCTATCCCTATAACAAGCACACACACTACATTTCATTCCCATTTTCACGCGATCATTTTAAATACATACCAGACCAAACCACAAAGATGCAGCACGTAAACTATACACTATTATGAAAAATACATTCATTCGCTCATTCTTCTCTTTTCCTTTCCCTAGTTGAGTTCCTTTTATGCAGGGCAGGGAATAGGATTGGCTCTGTTGAATTAAATCTCCTCCGTATATAGCAGGAAAAGTAAAAGAAAATTACTTTTTTGCTCTTTGGTTCCACTTTTTTTTGTCACGTAAAGCCTTATGCAATATTTTTTTTGGTTTCTTTGTGGTCTCCACACAATTTTTGTGCTATTATACTTGTTATTAAGTTGTGGGGTATCCCTTTAATTCTGGTTATTGGGTCATACTATTATTGTTGGTTGTTGTAATGATAGTAATATGGCAATATGGTGGGAGCTGAAGATAAAATGACTTTACTGCATTTGAATGTGTGGCAAAAGAAGGGGCATGACAAAAATATATATAATTGATTATTTGATCATAGAGGCAAAATAGTTCAGTAGTTCACTGGAGAAGCACAATATATTTTAATAATACACCGACATTGGCCTCAATTCCAGTGTACAATTGGAGAAATAGAGTGGGAGGGAAGAAAGGGTGGGGACTGCCACCATAATCAATTGTTAGTTTTTAGGAAACACGCGGAAGTAACTTAATTTTTGGGCTGGAGATGATTTGATGATAGTGTTTGAAGGCGTAGTATTGACACTTTTTAACACGGAAATGGTGAAGAGTGGAATTACTAATGTTAAATTGATTCGTGTAGTCCAGTTAATTACTGGCTTGAAAAATATGTAATTAAAATTGTGAATTTGTGCTATGTTTTGTTATTCACTTCAAATATATGCAGTTAGGTATATGCATGTGGAATGAATGTAATTAATTGGTATAGAGAAGGCTATTATTTTTTATCCAATGTAGTAAACGTGACAAGTATTTCCCACGTCCAACGAAGCGACAAAACGAGAGAAAAAATGTAAATGTCTCCAAGCAGTCCTGCCAAAAATAAAAGTAAAGTAAAGAAGGTCACATTAGTATTTTCTCTCTACCAACTGAATCTTATATACCTATGTATCTTCTCAAGGAAGTGGTAGTGTAGTAAAAAAAAAGTACGGATGTAATATGGTGATGAAGGCTACAGTAAGAAAACGGTTGATGTAATATAATTAATATAATTACTGCCATTTATTTTAACATGATATTCTCTCACTTCACCTCCACCGCAGAAATATGGGACATTATTTTAGATTTACCATCACATAATACACACATGGCATTGACATAATATAGTGTGGGGGTATGTGGCAATGTTACACTTTAAGAAAACGACCAACTAAAAGAAAAATGCCAACAAGTGTAAAAAATTTTCAAACTTGCAAGTGACCTTAATTCTGGCGTTATAATTCGAGAGATAAAAGCTGTATTATTATTACTATTTCTTAACTCTTTCATTTCCTCATAAAACCCCAAAAAAATAAAATGTTTCACGTGTTACTGTAATTTGTGCATTTCATGAAGATCATGTATAGCAAAGGAGCCAACCGTCCTTGAGGAAAGTAAAAGTGCAAGCGTATGTGACATGTGTGATAAAAGAGGACACGAAAAAGACACAGGAGCTACTATTTCGTTATCGTTTGCTTTAGCATTGGAATAAAACTGGATTTTTTTTGGGGGGATGGTCTCTGCAATTATTTATCTAAAGTGACATACACGCCACCTTGATGCACAAGACATGTACAAGATGTGACCTTTTTCATTTTTTTTTGCTGTTGTTGTAATGTGTTTTTGTACATGTATTTTTGTATGTGAGCAGAAAAAAAAGGAAATAATGCAGTCGACTCGTGTTTTTGACCTTGACTGTTATACGCTTCTTTGAGTGAATGGAAAAAACAAAAAGTGGCATTATTACTGTCTTTTTTATTCCACGCGTAATCCTTCCCCTTTGGATTTTCGCTTTCATTCATTTTCACTGTCTTTTCACATTGTCAACGTTGTTCGTGCGAAAATGCGCCGTTTAAAAAAGATTTACTGCGAATTGTTGATGGCAATTTCGTCGAGATAAAGTAACAAGTCAGCAGTTTTTTTAGGACCACACCGTCAAACATTCTGGTTTTAATGGAGTTAAAAAGTGCATCTCTACTTCTCAAGGCTTTCGTTACCACAAAAAAAAGCAACTTAAAAGAAGGTACCATTAAAAATTGTAATTACTGAAACTGCCTCTAAGGCCACCAAGAACACGACGGCTATGACCTCCTTTATTTGTCATTTTCTCAAGCCCGAGTAGCACGTCTTATTCTTCTTCTTCTTAAATTCTGAGTGTAATTTGTGCTATATATTTATATCCTGCTAAACCTATTTTCTACTGTTTGGAGAAATTTCTACTTTCATAACGTGCCCTGTCAACCTATTATTGACCTTTTCGTCCGCAAATAAAAGGCAAACGGAAAAGCAAACTACATTAAACATGCATATTATACATTCCTCCTCCTCATTCCATAACAGAATAGGTACACGAGTTTGATATACACAACAACAAAACCATTTAATAAGGCATGTAAGGTGTATACCGTCCTAATCAGTCTTACATGTCAATCATAATCGGGTTCCCCATACACGAGCAGAAGTGTAATGTATATTTAATAAGTCATATAATTAAAGATTCTACGTTGTTTGCGTAAGTTGTAAGTAGAAGCTATAAGGGTTAAATATACTATTTCATGAGGTCTACGCACGAGCCGCGACAGTAGGTATATCCAAACATTTAACATTGCCAATTATTCAGAGCAGGCGTGCGCGTGCACCTGATCCAGACAAAAAATAAATATTATGGAAATGCATGAATGATAGGTTGTCATTTCACTTCTTTATGCTTCACAGAAGAAAAGGGAAACGCGTGGACTCAGGCAGAAGGGCACCAGAGAGGGTAAAATTATTGACATTGCAATATATACAAAATTATCATTATATTGAATACTTGTGTTGTAAATAGTGATAATATAAATGGGTCACTTGGATAATTTTCTTAAAATGAAGTATCATGTAAGAATGTAGAAATAATAATGGACAGTACATAATGATCTGAACCACTAGATAAGACATTAATTATGTTGTTATTTTTTGCGGAGAAAGCAGTTTGTATCACTTTTAAATAAGTGGACTGTTAAAATGTCAATGGTATATATTTATGTCTCTGTGTACCATGTGTGGTGATACGGGCATGCTTGGTTTGCTCATTTGTAGTGGGAAATCGTGTGGTTGTAACAGTAATTTGTTACCAGTTTGTGCATGAGTGATTGAGTGAGTGCATCATTCAAAATTGTCAATCCATTTTCTCAAAATCCTGTCACGTTTCTCTTTTGTTCTTATTTTTCTAGGTAAATTCTTCAAATGACCTTCATAAGGAATGTAAAACTTGAGCAGCTTTTTTAACAAGACAATTTGAATAAAAATCGGAAAAGACACAATCATTTGCGCCATTGTTGATTCCGTTTGAATTTACGGGAACAAACAATTGGACTGGATTTGGATTCTCGGCGCGTACTTCATAGAACATAAATAAATATTTCGATTACGTTGGCCTATATTGCCATCTCATCTTGTTCCCTCCACTCTTTCAACAAGTTGACGAATGAGCTGGTGCATTGTTCTTGTCAGCCAAACGTAAAGTGAAGGAAAAGCCTAAATAATCTCTACTACATACAATATACAACTGCAAGGTAAATAGTTTTTTTTCTATATTTTTGATTTATTATAATAATATAGCATGAAGGCGTATTTCCTTCATGATTTCATAGTGTCTGCCCACCCAGAATAGAAAGTGATATAACAACAATATATTTAGAGATTCATTTATTACAACTCCCCAAAGTTGTAGATCGCTGTGTAAACCTTCCTATTCCGGTATGGCATATATACATATACGCAATACATTTTTTTTGTACCTTTTATTTCATACAAAGTAAAAAATTGGTAATGCATAATTAAATCCAATTACTGTGCTACATCAGTTGAAATAAGTTTTCTTCTTTCATTTTGAAAATTCAAACTAAGATCAACTATTAAAGAAGCTCTTGTGATTGAAGCATTGCAAGATAGAATGTGAGATGGCAAAATACTATATAAATTTATTATGATGACGATTGAAGATTACAGATGAAAGGCGAGTAAGTGTGATCGCTGTGAAGATTATATGCAGTTTATCGTTTCACAAGTTTCGAATCATCGACACTGTTAGAAATGGATTCATGTTAATTAGCATGAAACATTGGGTATGTTCATAATGAATGACCACATTCATCTATCATTAGGAACAACCCAACTTTAAATCGACCGCGTGCCCGTACACACACACACACACAAACACACGTCATGTCAGTAATAGCAATTCTACTACGCACGCAGAGCGGTATATATAATCTCGCTTTATTATTCCCCTTAACGTACGAATATGCTTGCGTTGCCTTATTTGAGTTTATGAGGCAAAAATTATTTAACGCCGCATTCTAACAAAACCAAAAAAAACGAAAAGAAAAATTATATTTTATTTATAATTATTACTCATTTGGTATGCTAGTCGCAGTCATTCAACTCTTCTCTCATTTATTCATATTAGATACCCAATTTTTAGACGTATCGATTAGATGAATTTTTAATTTACACTACATTGTACCATCAAAACTTGCACGTAAATATCTAGTGACTACTCAACGTAAAATACATGTTTCTTAGCTTTACAAAGATACCAATTTGGATGATTAGGGAGTGGTAGCTGACGTTACTTTCAAAGGCCGATTGCCATACTTGCCATTTGAGCCACATTAAAATTTGAATGAAAATTACACAAATCTTGATATTCTCGTTGCTTGCAATCAAAATATTATACTCAAACAACAATGACAGTTGGCAGTGTGTTACGATTACATGCACTTATTACATGCGTTTACTTTACAAAGATATAAGTTAACTGTCTGCATTTGTATTTACTGTCGAAAATAAAATATTTAAAAACAAACAACAACACGCATATTCACCGGACAAAAGAAAAGAAAAAAGCTTTTTAAACATCAACCCAACAAAAGTAAAATGTGTATTATTGCGTTTTACCATGTGCATATATGTAAGTATGTATATACAATGTACTAATTCTGGTTGTCTACTGACGTTTCTCTTTTAATTTCTTCAAGTACCCCCCGTTGATTTGACAAGTGTCCTTCAGACGTCTTTTATGCTTCGTCCGAAACCGGTAAAAGCTTTGGCGCATTTTACCAGAAAAAAAATGCCCTTGAAAAACAAAAATGGCGCTCTTGAAAACGTCCTCTCATGTTGTTATTCAATTAACGTGAATGTACTAAAAAATCCTCTCCTTTCCTCTCCTTTTAGGTTTAATTTGTTTTATCGGCTGACGTAGTTACAAATAATTATAAAAGGTATAGTGTCGAAACGAATTACTTAAGTATCTTTATAGGTAGATGTATGTATGTTCATATTAAATCTGTATAATCATTTAAGTGTATGGATATTCCCGTGGAGATGGATGCTCGTCCATAAATTCACTAGTCAATCAAAAACCAATTTACTTCTTTACTATGTAGCTGAATTCGCAGTTTCTTAAGAATAAATTATTTTTTAAAAACTTAAATGTCCTGTCATTTTGATAAACGCTACCTACCACATTCCGTTCCATGTTAACCCATTTACATTTATGTACATATATCACAATGTATGCAAATAGCTGCACTTATTTTATTGCCTAAATTGCTCGCTATTTTCAGCTGCAATTTTAGCGATTAGAGTGGAAATGGAATGTCAGAAAGGTATGTGTATTTTTGCAAGCCTTACATATAGGGTCCCAGGGTAATTTAAAAGACATTTACAGCAATCAATCACACAAAAAAGCTACTTGTAGCGTTTATCCATTTACTAACAGGATTGTGATCTGCAGACAACTAACTTGATGGTGACGCGAGTAACATTTAAGCATATTTTTTATTCTTCTGTTTGTCCTTCTTAGTCTTTGCTGCTGATGCGATCATGCCATCCTTGTATTGGGACGACTTTGACATTGCTATATGCACTATATCGTTATCCCACGTGTGGCATATATATATAATCTAATATTCATTTTGACAATATTATGGCAAACACGAACCTCCAAGAAATAGAAATCACAAACGTCACTTGTCTTCTTTTTTTACATGATTTTCTACTTTCAACAATTTCCTATCCGTAGAATCACGCACACACACAAAATAGATATTGATTACAAATGTACGCCGTAGTAATACGTGAATATGTATTTCTTCAAGACATTAGGAGGGATGCAGAAGAAAGTGATTACTTATTTTCAAGGACAAAAACACACGCTGCAAAAACACATGATGTTTATTCAGCATGGTGTTTGGTACATAATTCATGCTATCAAACCTAAAAATAACAAACAAAAAAACTTTTACTTTACGTAAACGTTTTTTCTTCTTCCATTTTTTATTGTATTTTTCTTGTATGCCTCCTTTTAAAAACTTACTTTCATGCATGTAGACAAAAAGAAATAAAACCAACGTCAGCAAAAGTCCTTCATTTATCCGGCTTTCCCTATGCTAGTGGATATAATAGGTAATCATATCCTGAATTATTTAACATCCCTTTTTTGCATGCAGATTGTCTTTCTAATTATAACTCATAAGCGTTGCTATTTGGTAACAACTAAAACTTTCGACTTTGGTCAAACCAATTTTCTCACACTCGACCACTTTCTTAGTCCTCTCGACCACCAATCGCCTCATCGCCTCCAGAAATAGAATCAAGTTGAAAATGTGAAGGATTCTTTTAGCTTTTCGTTAAAATATTCTAGATTTTTCAAAGAAACAAGATTGAGTGACGACAAGAGTCTTAAAAATAAAAACTTTTCGAAAATTTAAGAAAGTGCTTGCATAATATGACATGTGTTGCACAAAAACTGAATGCACGTGCTGCCCAACCATAGACCTTCACTTTTAGTTGTGATTTGACTTGACGAGAGAAAAAAACTAGGTACTTACATATACTATACTTGTGTGAAAGTACAAAATATTACATTGCACACTTTTCTTACAAGTGTACAATTTTAGAGCAATCATTGTTGAAGTTGTAGTTGTAACATACAGTTATTTATATAGAGAGAGATGTCTTAAATTCCCATCGTGTTGTTAGAGGATGACCTTTTATGTAATATTTAGACACATGTGCATGTTTATTGGATATTATGTAGGTAGATTACGTAGGTTGGTAGCTTGCAAAATGCATGTCGTACATTTTGAATGCCTTTCATTTACATATATGCTTATTTATGGTCAAAGATAGCCAAGTGAATAAAGTAAAAAACGGTGTACCGGAAGTAATAAAGAGCACTTTAATTAATAATTTCGTTTATATTCAGTCCAACTGCTGGGATGAGGTTTTAACGTAGTACAATAACATATATACCAAAAATTCAAGGAACAACTCAAACAAAAACCTCTTATCCCATCAACCCTGTGTACCCCTTCTGCTAGTCTGTTAGTACACTAGTTTATCTGCGATCATCCGTTTGCATATACCAGTTTTAATTGCGTCAAAAGGAAAAGTTACAGGCCCTGAAGCAAGGCTACACAACACACATCCATCGCCAACAATGTCTGTTTGGAGATCGCCGGAAATACTAGGCCAGGTTCACACACGTGCAGTATTGAGCACACCAAAAAGAACTAGATTCCAGGACACCCCATGTTTCGAATGATCATTTGGACAATGCCTCGGCACTCGGTAGAAGCCGTCTATAGGTCCGTTGAACTGCTTCCTCTTCATTTGAATTTGCAACTTGGTCTTGACCAGTTCAATGGGGGCGGACAGGCTCAACAACACAAATCCTAATACTGCCCCACTTACAAACAATTCTGGAAATGTGGCCTCAAAAGTTTCTTTGCAGGGGTCCATATTATCTGTTAACTGGCCAGTGTAAAAAATTATGCTTGGTTTATGGTGGGGTGGGAATGATAAGAGGAATGATATATTTTGCTGCTTAAAGCCCATCCTGCCTTGTGATGTCTACTGTCCACAAGATATAGTCTTTGACATCTCCACTCAAATCGTAAAACACTGTGTTGATTATTCAGTTGGCCGAATGATCCTCGGTAGAAGCGTCTCCAGCCTCTATGATGGTGAATATAGCCTCAGAGACGAGACGATAACTGACGAGAAATATAGCCATTCCGGACAAACCACCGGCTACATAATAACTCTAGAACATAACGAATTGATAATGTCTTAGGCATTGTATTTCTATTCAGATTTAACATTTTACAAAATATATATTTTTAAACCAAAATATGACCAAAATTGTGCATGTTAATACACAAGGGAACTTTCCCTTTTCATCATTCCATCTCGCAGGAACCGCAAGCAAGCTCTTCTGCCATGTTTTTTTCTGTTGAATTGAAATCATAGCCAAAAGAACCACTTTTGTCCATCCTTTTCGCGTCTTGTTCTGCAAGCTGTGCAAAACTCCACAACATCCCGCACCGCAAGAAGAAGAAAAAGTTTTCTCCAAGTTTTGGAGCTCTTTCCTTCTACATCGTTGCTCTGCTCTATTCACTGAGCTTCCAACAGCGAAGGAAAACCTGATGAAATATATTCCCAACTGCTCATTCAGTCTTTGGCTGTGCTACAGTGAAAGCGCACCACAAGGCAGAGCTCTTGAGCCCGCGTTGCTAGAAAGCTGGTTGGGTACATATACTCACACAACACAAGTTTTTGCTTTCTCCTTCAACTCTCGTATTTTGAGTTGAGTAAAAAGTGAAATCGCAAGTTGTGGTGTTGATATATCTTTACTCTACTACATTTATTAACGAAGCAAAATCCAAATCGCTCCCAAAATTTAGATCGTAAATTTTGTTATTCTTCGCGTATAAAATATGTATACCCACACAATTTTGTGTCGATAAACTGTCATTTCCCCCCTATTTTCGAAAACGCACACTTGTCGCCCAGTCCATATTGTTTGTTGTTGTTGCCGTTCCAATAACACATTTTCGGTTTTAAAAACTAACCGTTATTTTTTTCTTCTCATGTTGTGAATTTTTTGGGTGCGTTGTATAAGCTTTGAGTTGATGCATATTAATGAGCCATGACAGGAAGTTTTGTGAAACGGTAGTACGTGTGTACGTACATATTCCCAGAGTCCCTACATAACAGTGCGGCGATTACGATTCCAAAATGTCATTTTAAAACCGGACTTTTTTTTCGTACGTTCCACTCCTGGTGAATTAGTAGCACGATGACAATGGGTGCTCAAAGTGACTTTTCCCAATTTTATGTAGTGGTAGTTGTCCAACGTTCTGTGTGAGGAGAACCAACGCATTTTTTTATCTTGTTCTGTACTACCTCAACGCAGCAAGCTGTGAAGTAAATGAGCGAGTCCATTTCTTCCCGCTGTTGCTCAAAACTATTACCATCACCACTTCTACAGACTCTACTAAACTCATTCATAATTTATGAACGAATGCGAAGCTCTTCTGCTACTACGGCTAAAGCTAAAGCGAAAAGCTGCCAACGGAGAAGAAGGATAAAAGACATGAAAATTGTTTCGTTGGGCTTTCTCTCCATTTCTACAGCTTTTTTAGTGAATGACTAGCTGACATTATGATTGCCTGAAGAAAAGGCGAAGCGCAGTAGGTTAAGCGATGTTGTGATGTGTAACGTTTTGGATAGTACATAGAGTAGGGAGAGACAGACAAAAGAGAAAAAGACACGTTTTCTCCATCGATGACAGTGGGTGTCATCATCAGTCTTTCTCAAATAAGTGGTTTGGCTTTGGTCACCACCAACGAAATAAAAGAATCTATTATCCTATTCTCCCCAACACACCACCAGTGACAGAAGTGTTTTTCTTCTTCTTCTTCTTCTTCTTCTTCTTCTTCCTTCGCAAAATGAATAGTTTTTTTTTACACTTATGAACAGTGAGTATGGGTCAATAGGGAGAGAAAGAGCTGTAAAGTCGACTTGACTTGATCTAAGAATAAAAATTTATTCGACAGAACGCTCCAGAAACAAAATATACACGAGAGCAGTTCTTCTTGGGGAACCTGGAGCCTGAGTCGCTGACCTCTTCTCTGGTAAGTCCACCACCTTTTGCGCACACATTAATCCTTACAGTAACTAGGTTTTTTATTATAGGGATAGTAACACACTATAGTGCAGTGTCCTCATATATCACTTTAGTGTCCCAAACTTTAAGATTACACTTGTGTATCTGTGTTATATAACCATTTGGTCCATTCGTTTAGCTTTCGCCACTTTCTTATGAGATATTACTGCTTCGAGAGTAAGAAATTTTCTCTCTCTTTTTTTCTGCATATAATTCTCTATGAATGTCTGAATGTAAAAAGGTGGAAGCAGGTTTCTAATAGAAAGGAAAACACAAGATTTTTTATTCAACGGTGCATAAAAGCACGTTGTTAAATAATAAACGGCCTATTTTAAATGAAATATTACAATATTATTGTGTAGAAGAAGAGACTAAAAAAGGTCACAGCCGTGGCCCGGGACAAATCCCATTAGGGAGTACTTTCCATTTTTTTTCTACTTTTAAAACTCTTTGAAACACATGTTATATATATATTTTTTGTTCAAAGGATGGCATAATAGTAGTATAACCACAAAGGATGCTTTGTACCCCAAAAAACATTAAAGAATATGAACGAAGTTCACTGGGAAGTTAATGTTTTATACCCTTCTCCCTGTTTTCTAAAAGCAAGTCTCATTTCAATCCCTCCCTTGTTTACTCTGAACACATATTCTGGTTATACATACACAACATACCTACCCACATAATATATACGTACGTATACTGTATTGTATGGCTTGCGGAACTCTGTGGGATTTTATTTTTGTATTGTTAAATGTTAACCATACTTCCTCAAGCGATGAATAAGGGAAGATCACAAGGGAAAAGTATCCAGTTCCCTTACCATGAATGCGACGCACGTTTTTAATAATGTAATGGTGATCAATTAACAAAAAGGGAAATGCGTAAATTGTGTGTCTTGGAACGAGTGAGAACACATTATATCTTGTAAATGTGAAAATTTCACTCTGCTCAGACCAGCCAAATCTTCAAATCATCGAATCTACTTAGGTATATGTATAGAATAGGTGTCATTATTTTTGAAACTAATTGTCCTGTTTCAACAGTGTTACTTGAAGCGTGTCATTTTCAAACCAATCACGTGTAAGTTTGAAGTTGTATTTAATTACTATTTTTGAAGAGAGAATTTGCTGAGCATTTAGTTGTATGCTGGATTTTAAAAGAAAAAAAGGACAAAGGTTATTAAAATGAAATTTGATGATGATGAAACAAAATCCGTTTAAAAGAAATTTCATACATCCCATTCTAATTTCCACACAGAACTACTATGACCTTCCATCAGCAGAGTCTTAAAAGACAAGGAACGATACTGCTTCATTTCAAATTCCATTAATAAAAGTTTCGTTAAAAGTATGCAAATCACTAGAAAAAAAAACTTTACTCAAAAACCATATTAAGTATAATTGACGTATCTACCTAAATGTGAATGTTACGCACGGTGTACTACTGCCAAAAAGCATTTTGTAGGTAGGTAGATCCACACTATACTTTACCTGGATTGGCGCTTGTTTTTTTCTTCTCATTTCCTAATGATTCCAATCACTACTGTAATAGGTACAAATACTTCAACATTACTCTCATTTTCCCCATTGCAGTGCCATACTCTTCTTTCGAGATTTACCAGCAAATGATCACCAAACTTTATTTTCTCCCTCCCTCCCGTCCCCTTCTCCTCCTTCAGCTCTCTTATCATTCAGCAGTGGCAGTATAATAAGTAGAAACAG
>JAHZNC010001991.1:0-11697 GCA_027744095.1 Zhuqinia jingwanae | reverse complement strand
AAATTAACAAAACCGCAATAGGATAACTTTTTTCTGCAGGGAAGATATAAAGAAATGACGTATTGACATCTTAATTGATAGTGGTCAATGGTACTGGCTAAATAATGGTCTTACTAAAAAAATACTAACACTTTTCTGCTAACCTTCTTTGGTTACAATCATTAAAAAGGTCAAACTTGAGTGTTTTTTTGTACTAAATTTTTTGATGTCATGCCAAGCAAGAAAGTAACCCTTCAAATTCAATGTGTATGTCTTTTCTCTTCGGTGATAACAATCCAAACCATTTCTATAATAATAACAGCTTAATAACAATAGCTGGGGCCACGGGTTCACTTTAAAATTTTCCATTCAAAAGAAATTCAGTTTGCAAAAAATATATTAACTTTTTTATACACATTTTAATCTCTAGCAGCTATCATGATCACCCCGTTATAAAAAAAATTGTCCAATTTAGTTTACTTCTTCATGTATTTTATGACTTGGCTACTTTCTTGAGTTTGAGGAGAGAGCATCCATAATTTTCAAACAAACCACACATCATTCACAGATTTTTTTTAGAGCGTCAATTAGACAAGTGCTTTTGTTTTACTTTATAACAATTTGCCAGTACAAAAAAAGTAGCACTATATGTGAGAGAGAAGGGGCTCCAATACTATAGCTGGGCTGTCATAACTTTGTATGTGCTACTTGTACTGCATCATTGAGATCTCTTTACGGTTGCACTTGACGACACTACAGGGCGTAATAGATCTCATCCAAATGTACTGGTTTCAACCAAAGTGATCTTTAAAATAAATTTTCCGCTTGATTATGAAGAAGCTGTAAACTTTATTTATTCGCAATGTAGTGTATTTTAGTGGCTTGATAACTTTTTTTTGAAGGTACATATGTCCCTGTAAAAAAATGTAATTTCTGGTAGAGGTAAGCGGAGATACAAGAAAAAACGGAGTGAAATTTAGTTGATTTGATTTTGTCATAACTAACTTATATATATTTAAATATATACGTGATTGCTTATATATATCTTGCTTATGATTATGCATGGTTTTGCATGCGAATGCTATGTTTATATTGTATTCTTCAAGGAATGCAGTTTTAACGGTAACATCCAACAAATTACGTGGTGATACCAAACTTTGTAAACAAAGCGATGATAGACAAGGACAAAAAATGACTTTTTTGTACAATGTACATGTACTTTTGGGACTGGGGTCTCTGAACAAAGGTGAGGTAACCAGGGAATAAAAAAATAAACGTGTGAACCATTCACACAGACCAACGAAACATGTACAGGTGACGACTTATGATGACGCTCTTTGGAAGATGCTATTTATTGGACAGATGACAAAGACGACGAGGAATTTTGGAATCCAAATACATCACGTCTGGAAAACATTTTTTTGAATGGTCTGACATAGTACATAACATATAGTAATTATATTTGACTTAATTTTTTTTTGACAATTTAACCAAAACAAAATATCTCAATGGCTTAAAATATTATTGGCAAAAGTAATGTTTCAGTTCATCCTCATTTTGTAAATACACATTATTATATAAATAGCTATTATTACTTACACATCTCATGTACATACATACATGCTACAATATATCAGGTGAATTCTATACACAATTATTATCATTCCAACCAAAACAAGCAATCATTTTTATATAGTTGGCGGCAAACGGCAAATTATTTTTAAAAACTTAACAAATAATTGGCTATGGCTTTTCTTTTAGATTTTATTAAGTGGCTATGATATGTTTATTTAAAGTTATAACATTTTGATAATCCCAAATGAAAATTAAATGGTCCCTATTTATTTTTTTGACAGTCTGCTGTCAACTTTGGTAGCCAACTTGCCCAAACTCTGACCAACATTTTCGCTGGTCTCTTCAACGGTCCAAATGCCATCAACTTCAATGCCTTGACTGGTGGTGGACGAGCTGGAGAGGGTGGCTCTGGAAACGTGCTCGGTGGAGTTGGAAATGTATATTAACTTATTTATTTTTCTTTTCTTATTTATTTATGCATTACTATTTTACTATTTTTGCACATATACCTCACATCATTTCATATATAAAAAAATGCACATAAATTACATCCACCACCCATACCAAAAAAGAATTTGATAATTTTACCCTTTGATTCCTTAAACCTTTCCAGTTAAAATCTGACACTAAATTTTAACTGCTATTAAGAATGATACTTTATTTTACAAAACGATGAGTCAATTAGTCTGCTGGAAGTCTACGGGTAATGGTAATTTTAAAAAAATTCACGGATAGAGACGGATAAAATAAATTCATTCTTACTGGTAGTTGTAAATTTTTTAAATACCTTCCCAGTTCCCGTAACTCACTCACTTGTAGTGTTAAAATGACTGACTTGTACATACATACTTGTCTTTTTGTAGTTATTGTTTTAGTTGTAAATTTTTTAAATACCTTCCCAGTTCCCGTAACTCACTCACTTGTAGTGTTAAAATGACTGACTTGTACATACATACTTGTCTTTTTGTAGTTATTGTAGTTAAATTACTGTTTTTTTTAAATTTACTCTGTTAAAAAAATAGTTTAAACCCATTGAATTATTATCATTTTTTCTCTAAATTGAAAAAAACATTTTAAATCTCACTCTTGTTTTTTTCTCTGGTGTTTTTATTTTACATCGTCACCAGGACTTGAAAGGAGACTGGAGCAATAACTCTTAGAAAAACTTCTACTAACTAACAGTTAAACAAAACAAACACAAAAAAACAAGCTCAACAACAAACAAGTCAACAAGAGTCAACATTTTTATTATTATTATTATTAATTACTACTACCAGTTATAAATATAGATATACTTATATTCTTACCTGACTTTTACCTTCTTTTACCTGAAAAAAAAATAACAACAACAGAAAACCAGACAAAAAATATAAGAAATTTATATTTTTGTAACCCATTCTTTATTTCAGTCCTCTTAAACTAACCAACCACACCTTCACCTTTACTACCACCATCACCACTTCATCTTCCCCCTTTCTCCTCCTCTTCAAAAGTAATAAATAATAATATTTTATGTATAACGACAAACAAAAGAACCCAAATATAAAAATAAAAAATCCCGAAAATTTCCCACCCTCTCCCTTAAATCCAACCCTGTCTTCCAACCTTTGTTTCTGTTGCTGCTGCTACTGTTGTTGCTGCTGCTGCTGACGCTGAAATTCGATGGATGATGTGTGCTGTTGCCGTTGCTACTAACTTCTACTTCTACTAACTACTACTCCTGACGCTAAACATTTTATTGTGAATGCGTGCGAATGTGAATGCCTCAAATATTAAAAAAAAATCAAAATCAATTAACGCAATTGCCTTGGATTCCTGCTGGTGAAGTAAATATGGAGCACCATCGGATATTTTTTTACCAATTAATATTGCGCCTTAAAATTAATAATCACTAAAACGGCATGAATGGTGTGTGGTTTTACTTTTGCAACTCAAAATTCTTTTTTTTTAAATTACTAATACTCTATAAGTAGCTTAAATATTCACTTGCAGCAGTTGCGTGTGATGGAACAAAAACAATTTTTTTTAGTGGAAACATAATTGGAATGACTTGTGTGATTTCATGTAGCAGTAGTAGTAAAAAATATATATAATATATATAAATATTATTCTGAAATATCTTTATAGTCTGTTGTGACATTTTAATTATTATTAATAATTAATAATATTACCATTACCTATACTAGTAGTACAGTTAACTATTATCAATACTACCATTTTACCATACATATTATTATTATCATTACTAATATTATGCAAGAGAGACTTATTAACAACAATCAAAAAACTAATTTCAATAATAGCCTAGTAGATCATAAGTTTAAGATCCTTTTTTTTGAATTAGTACCACTAACAATTAAGATTTTTTAGTCATAATTAAAATGCAGTTTTATTATTATTTTTTCTTATTAATTAATTAATTATTACTAATTTAGTCATGCTTATATATATATATCTATAAATAACTTTTTATTTGGGGGAATTGGTTCAGTAAAACAAACTAATTATTATCATTACTATACTTTTTATAAGTAATTTCTTTTTTTTTAGAAAAAAAAAGAACAATAACGTTGAAAAATGCAATAATAAAATTTGAAAGCGAGAGATACTAAAGTATAAACACATTTATTTGGAAACCCGTAAAAAAATACACAAGTCGTTTTGTTGTTGTTGTTTTGTTGGATTATTGCATGCATGCTCATTTTATTACTACTCTATATATTTTTTTATATTAATATTAATTGTTGGAAAATGGACTTTTTGGATTTGGTTTTCTGGTATTATTACTGCTACAAAAACATTTATTTTTTGCAGATTCAGAGTACTCCTTACTTTTGTCCTCCTTAAAACACTTTAACGATTCGAAAAAATAGATATATTGACAGATTTTACCGTTTTCTTCAGGATGACCACTACAACGGATATTTTTAGATTGCATGCGACATTTCCTTGAAAAAAAAACTTCTTTTTTTCAATCCTTTCTGACTTTCATAAATATATATTGTCACCTTGTCACACACATGCGCATAAAAAACCATTCATTTTTTTGGATCTGATATTTTCATATAACAATTGATAATAATGTTGTGTCTTGTATTTTTGTCGTCATTTTTTTGCTTCTTTTGCGGTCATCATTTCTCCTCCAACTTCAGTTTGCTCAAACCGTGATCAACGCCAAGTTGAACTTGTTGAATGGTCTCCTGTCCCCATTCACTGGTGGTCGCCCATTGCTCAACTTTGGAGGTGGTGGTTCCGGAGGTGGTGGTCTTGCCGCTTTGTTTGGAGGTTTGGGTGGTCTCGGCGGTGGTTCTTCCTCCTCATCCTCATCTTCCTCCTCCTCCGGTGGAGGTTACTCCAGTCCATCCGAGCCAAACTTCCGTATCACAATTACTGCCACATCACCAGCCCCCGCCTCTTCAAGTACTGACGGATCTGTAGGTGTCTCTTCTCCACTTGTTGAAAATCGTTAATCAAAATTTTAGTCCTTTTATACCCGTTTATTAATTATTATTAATATTATCAATTTATTATTATTATATTATTATTTGAATTGAAACTTATTACCTGCGTACATAAGTAAGTAGTTATTTTTTGGGCTTATCAATGAGTTCTTAAGGAGAAAGGAGAGAAAACAAAACTACATGAGGACTCTCAGGACCAAAAGATTATCTACCTTACATAGATTATATCCGTATCCGTGTCGATTTAACGAAACGAAATGAAGGGAATTGACTTTTGGTGACTTTTCGTTACACACACTATACTTTTTTATTATTTGTTCTCTTCCTCTTTATTTTTTTTTAAACATTCAGCCATGATTTTATAAATAATTTTTGGTTGCATTGTTACGCCAAATCACAACAATTTATTATGTACTTATTGTATCCTACTTTCGACTTTTATTTACCTGTCCTCTTTAATTAATCAAGAGCATGACACAAGTGTTAATTAATATTTTACAACAGTTTCGTTCCACTTTGATTTTCGAAACAAAAGAAAAAATATTCTGTTGTGCCATGAACATGCTAGTTTACACAAATTTGTACTGTGTTTACATACATTCCCTTTTGATAGTTCTTTCTAGTAAGTTTTTTTTTGTATAGTTTGCTCCATCATATGGAAATGACGTTAAAAAATACATACTGCCAACACGTCTTTTTCAACAATTGCAATAATTACAGCAAAAAAGGAATATGAATGTGGAGAACTGGAAAAAAAAATTAGTACTTGACAAATAACAGCAATTGTAATAATAATAATGAACGACTCAAAATAAAATATCTTACTTTTTTAAGGGGACAGTCAAATTTTTCAGTATTTTGTTACTTGGCTAGAATTTGTATTATTTCAAGTTAACGTTAGCATAAGTGATGACAGCTACAACAAGATTAATAATAATAATAGCTATTGCTGTTGTGATTCGATGAGATCATGTGTGAGTCACAATGACAATATGAATTTCCGTACTACATATTATTGTGATATTACAAGTGTTACATAATCATTTAACTAAATATAGGTTTAGGGTTAAAAAAAAGATAGACATCAAATAATGAATAATAATTATGAATGATATGCGGTACTTTTGGAATTTAGCAAACAGAATTTGGATTATTGAAGAAGAAAAATGAGTGAAAGTACGAAAAACTTAAACAATGTATGACAAGATTATTATATGCAAATAATGACGAAGAGATTTAACTTTTAAATTAATCAGATTTGAGTGCGATATCAGATTTATTTTAAGAGTAGCAAATTTTTTTTCAAAGAATGTTTGCTGGGAAATATCAAATTTTTAATAATCTGATTAAAAAAAAAACTTAGATATATAATTTTGATAAAATCATATATCTACTTACATAATATACAAATCAAGTGCTCAATGATTTCTAGGAGAGAATAAAACATCTTTTTGTTTGTAGAATAGTAAATAGCCTATTCGACTTGTCTTGTAACCACGACGAGATGCAGGCAATTTAATTAGTGGATGCGGAGATGAACAATTTAATTAGTCAGAATTGTTTTTATTACAATTAATAAGCTAACTGTTGAAAGGAATGACTTGACTGGCCTTACGACATCCACAGTAACGTTAGACTTGCAATTTATTCTATAATAGTAATAATAATTATAATATATATATATATATTTAAGTATTCAATAGTTTCTATAGCTTTTGGAGGTAAAAGTTATCAAAATGGAAAGGACAAGGCTTATGTAAAAAAAAACCATTTAATTTGTTTATTATTTGCTAAAAGAAAAATAGAGAGATTATATTTGTGAAAAATATTTGTTGTATGATATGTCGTCGTATAATAAAACGTAAGTAGGTAATGTGCAAACTAATTTGTATTTTTTGTTGAATGATGGACAAGGGATTTGTGGAATACTTTTTACTAGCGACACAAACACACACACACATTTCTAGTGTTGCTTTTGGTTTAGTGGAAGTGGAACATTATTTTTGTAATGCCCACGTAGTATATATTTGCAAACACACCCACACACAATATAACAAATTGTTTTGTCAAAATAAACATAAAACACTACAACCTACAAATTTAAGTATATCAAAGATTCTGAAATTTAAAATCTATGAAACGTTGACTAAGCCGACAAAAGTTATTAAAAAATTTAAAGTCCTGGAATGTGTTTTTTAATGCCTTCCGTGAATAACAAGAATGCTTAATCCAAAAAAATATATGTACGGCAATGTTTATTAACAAAACTGTTTTTCGTCAATTTGACCTATACACAACATTAATTACATGATATTATGCCTATTATTACCAAACAACATAGATATTTTTGCCTTTTGACTTTATTATCTTGATTTGTGTGAAGCTTGATTATCCTGTTATTATTATTATTATGTATTCAAAACGTACATATATAATATTTATGTATGTTGTAATCATATATATATCTATGTTATATTATTATTGTAAATGTATGCATTGTCGTACAGATATATTTACGATAGAATATAGAGGTTGTAGATGATTCCTACTTCTTGTAATTTTGTGTATAAATGTGTAAAAAAATATATACTATTATTATCACACTACTTTTGATTAGGTATTTAGATGTAGTTTATAAATATATTATTATTATTATTATGTAAGTGTATGTATCTACTACTTAAATAGATTATAAGAATCTACATATATACAAGACTTTCAAACAGTTTTATTTCTCTCTCGAAAAATCCAAGTGATTTGATAATGATGAAGAAAGTAAGGACAAAAAAATATACGTACATAAAAATATTATCTAGAGTTACTTTGGTTGCAAATAAAAGATGAAAGATTTATGAATATTACATGTAATTTTGAGGTGTTTTGTGTTATTTTTTATTACTGTCTTTTTTTGCATGCATGCCGTGGAATTTTGATTTTTGGAGAATGGTAATCATTTGTTTTTTTCTTGAACTTTTTTTTTTGGCTACAGGGACATTTACGTGTTTGGCTTTTATTTTATAAATTTATATACTTTTTGTGTACAAACTTGCTTTTGTAAATACTTGCAATTGTATTTTATGGAATTGGGACAAAATGGAGAGATAGAGAAATAGTGTTGAGAAAAAATTAAATATTATTTTATGCAGCTGGTCTACAAATTGAAAATATGCCAAATGCTCATTTTTTTGTGTATGTATTTTTTTTCTGTTTTTGTGTAATTCTTTTTGAACTGCAACGCTACCAAACTCAGCTAAGGCCAACTCGCTACTTTTCCGACATAGTCAGTAACGGGAGAAGCGGTTTAGGCACTCCATCCCAGCCCCCAAATTCCTTGGATGAGCTGAACCCTGCCAACCTTCTTGCCACTTTTGGAAACGGAATTGTCCAAGGATTTGTAGAACAACTTTCCAAAAGTGCTGCCTCCACTTCAGCAGCTACCCCTTCTTTACCCCCCACCATTAACAATCCCTTTCTTGCTGGCGGCTTTGGTCTCAATGGCAATTCTAACAACAACAACAATGACATCAACAATCTTCTGCTCAGCTTGAATCTTAACGGGAATCAGCAAAGCACCACACGTGGATCCTCTCCGTCACCCAATACCTCTGCAAATGACTTGCTTTTAGCTTTGCTGTACCCAAATAACAATAACCCCGTGCAATCATCATCCCCAACTCAAAATATTTTTGGTTTCCTTCTGCCCAGCTCGACCACGACTCCTAGTCCACCTCCAAGAAAACTGAACATTATGAGGAGCTTAATTTCTAGACTGTTTCCGGGTACCGCTCTGCATAGAGAGGCCAGACAAAGTCACCAAAACAAAAGGAATAGAACGGCAGAAATCATTGAGCCAACCCATTAAAATCTGACATTGAACACTTTCAATATTTGTAACCAGATTTGTAATCTTTACCAAGCATGTAATGTATTCGATTAGATATAAACATTTACCATATAAAATACACTTGGCAAATCATTACAATACATTATTATTATTATCGTGATGTAACAGGGTTCTCAATCTGTTATTTTTTTTATAGTTTTTTATTTCATTTTAATCACAAAAATATGGTTTCGGGTAATGGGATAACAGGTTTCTATAAATCAGCAAGTATGTACATAAGTATTCCATACTAATTGTCATTATAATATTTTTAACTAAATTAAATTACTGTACTAATACAATATTACTTGTAAGTCTTTTTTATGGGGGAATTATATATACCTAGATCTTTATTTGGATTATATAGCAATTAATTATTTTGGGCATTCAATTAACACGTGTGCCATTCTAAGTGACACTTGTACTGTGATTGTGATACATACATATGAATATATATTTAGTAAATTGTATATTATTTACTTATACAAAATAATAATAGAGCTGATGAGTATAAGAGGGGGTCAGTTTTGTAGAGATTTTCAAAAGGGAGCATTATTTATTATTTTATATATTTACAATAGTATTTTTTACTTGACTCCGAGCTATGCAAGAAACTTGGGTGCATCTATTTTCGTTGTATGCTGTATAATGTTTGTGTTAACCGTTGTTATTATGTACATAATTACATTTATCCAAATGTTAAAAGAAGAGTAAAAGATTAAAAAGCCAGATACGTAATGTCTCGTGTAGTTAATCCCACCGTTCCTTCATTGTACGTAAACATTAAAACTTTTTTTCAAAAACNACATTTATCCAAATGTTAAAAGAAGAGTAAAAGATTAAAAAGCCAGATACGTAATGTCTCGTGTAGTTAATCCCACCGTTCCTTCATTGTACGTAAACATTAAAACTTTTTTTCAAAAACTACATAGGATACAAAAACTTGTACAGTAACTACAAGAACATTTCATATTTTATTGTTATTTTTAGGCAATACATCGTAAGTAGGTACATGTTTATTTAGGGCCATTGAGTGTATCCTTTCTACATAGGTTATCACATGGTCTACAATCTTCATTAATACCACAGTTTGTTCAGACAGATTCGTTTTTAGGTATATTCCATTGGAATACGACTCTTCTGAAGCGCTGTCCTTAATGTCCTTCTTTGCTTAATTCCTGATTTTTTTTTCTCTGAAGAATCTAATTTAAAATTAAGTATTTTTAAATTGATTTATTTAAGTGACAACAAAGAGCTGAATTCCAACCTCAAGACCTAGACCAGCTCGATTTTGTTACTGTCCATCTTTATGCATAAAACATATACTCCTTGTTCTTTATCTCTTTACGTAGCATCTCTTCAACTCTCCATTATCCATTTCTTGTTCTTGGATAAAATTGACCTTAAGTAGAAATTAATTTCTGGTTGAGATTGGAGGACACTCTTATCTTTTTAATTCTTAAATGGCATCATGATTTTCAAACAACTTCCCATCATAACCGACATCAAATGCTTATCCGAGATACGTAAAAAAGATTTGGTTTTATTTACCCTTTCAGTCACTGTCTCTCATATTATGTATACGTGATAAACCCATTATTGCGCGACTTCTCCAAAGGACAGGCACAACGAAATAGAAAAATCACAACATCATGATAAAAACAACACATTTTTCTCTACCATCACATGAACACAATAATCAATTACTATGAAATAACAATACCAATTAATTATGAAAAGAATTTCCATCTATGAGCTTCTCTATCGAAAATGTAAAACCGACATCTAATTGAAAAGGAAGTTGCTTATGGTAGCAAAGCAATGACATCATAATTTTCTTTTATAAAAATAAAGGCCGTGTCGTGGTGTAAAGTTTCATACCTATCAATCACGCTTGCATGAATATGTCCTTTGAATGAAAATGAGAGCCAATGCTTCAAAATTTAGCTCATGATTACAATTAAATTACAATTATTTATTTATCACAATGTCAAAATGAATAAAACTGCATGAACACAAATTTAAAAATAATAATAAATATATCACAGTTAAAGTAGTACAAGGTCAATGTTTATAATTCTAACGTAAATAGCTTGACTAGATACAAATGTTACAAATATATTTATTTCCAGCTAATTACATACAAAATTATATTAAAAAGTAATACACTAGAATACATAAACACGTCCGTTGAGATCCAAGGTAGCGATAAATCCTCCTCGCATGAAGGTGGTCCTGTGGAGGGTCAAATGGGGCTCCTCCAATCCGAGTCAGTTCATCAGGGCTGAAAATCCGGATACGGTGACGACGAGTGTCACAGACCAGCAGGTTTCCATCCGCGTCCACGTCGATTCCAGAGGGGTGGTACAGCTGCGACTCGTCCACAACAGTTTCCAGGGTGCGGAAGTTGATATCCAGTCGGTAGACAGCATGGAGGTTGAAGTCCGTGATGTAAAGGTGTTCGCATGAAAACAAAGATTCATGATTTGTAAGTATGCAAATAATACAACACTCAATCGGATCAATCTCGGGTAACAATAGTCCAATCCAACTTTTGTTTCCTTTACCAAAAATAATTTGTTGTTGTTCATATGAACAGAACATAGCCCTTACCCGTCTAATCGAAAGCGAGTCCACGTGGGTAGTTGAGGATTTTTGGCCGCTTGTCCCATCTGGAACTGCCAACGAAATTGCCGAAGGTATGTAGGTCCCATCTGAGTTGAACAGCTGGATACGATTATTCCTGGCATCTGCAACGGCGATGAAGCGTCCATCTTTGGATACAGCGATGCCCCAGGG
>JAHZNC010001990.1:0-25089 GCA_027744095.1 Zhuqinia jingwanae | reverse complement strand
GATTGACCTATTATTATGAGCACAAAAGTTGCAGCAGAACTACTACAGATATAAGATTAAAGCTACATTTCAACCCATACAACAGATTGCATTAACTTTTTCAGCTAATTTCTTTTCTGGTAAGTTTTTCTTCATTACATGCATGCATGGTTTACTGATTCTCAAGTTTTGAACTTTGAAATAAATATAGAAAATCTGAGGATGGCATCCTGTGATTCCAAAAACCATTTTTAAATCTTTATCTTCACACGAAATCAGGTTTTGTATGCGTGGGTAGACAAGTAAAGACAAGTATGAGGAAAATTACAAAAGAATTCTTCTTTCTTCTTCTTGGCAGAATCACATCTATTACATACATACATGCATATATACACAACATGTCGTTGTTGTTGTTGTTGATATTGCAACGGTTGCTGCTCATCATCATCATCATCACCATCAATAGAAGCAGCAGCCGACAACGCTATTTTTTCATTTTCAATTAACAAACCACACAAACAGCCGCTCAGAAAAAAATTAACGTATTTTTTATGTGAAATAAAAATACATACGCTTCAGTATATTGACGGTAAAGCCTTTTTCTTTCAGGCTCCATTTGAGATCCAAGATAAAAAGATATGAGAGACTCAAAACGGAAGGAAAAGATCATCTCGACTCTTTGAATCTATCATGACAAAAAAAAACATGTAAACCTTTTGTTGTACTGCATGATTACACAAGAACAGGAGTAAACTGCCAAATGCCATCAATATACATACATACCTACATACATTTTTGAACATGCATACTTTTATCTCACCTTATTCTTTTCTCAAAATCTTCTATAGGTATATTTATACATATTTACTTTAGATATGCATAGACAGATAATATATTGCATAACATGACTCACGGCTTTATACATACAAAAAAATGCCAGTAGTATTTACGTACCAAAAAGCATGTAAAATTCCATTCCATTCCAACTTTAATAATATTCTTATATTTTTTTGCATTTATAAATAATTGTAATGTGTATGGTGAAAAATATCTATTATCTCCATCTCACATTCATCCTTTCCACAAAACTTATCAGGTATCTCGGTAGAGCACTTTTGTAGTTAACATCGAAATAAAATCCTGCTGGCTTTTTTTTGTGTTGTCAAAAGGCATAAAGGAATTTATAGGGTTTACCAGCTATCAACCGCATGCCTTATTGCTGGTAATATAATATATGTGTGTATTGTAATTCTTTACCCTTCTACTTTACTACTACTACTTGTGTGATATAAAAATAGTAGTAGAATATACATTACCCACGCACACACAAAAAAAGAGAGAATAGAGGAGAATAATACGACATTGTTCAACATAGTAGTACGCTAATGCATCACTATTTGCACATCTATTTTTTTTCTGTCCCTCGTCGTCAGCTTCTCTGTTTCGTCTTAAAAGCTCACAAACAAATAAATAGGATGATTTTTTTCTTCTCTGAAGTTGAAATTATATTGTGTATGTGTGTGTTCGCTGTATCTTTTCTGTTTCGTATTATATAACATATACATATGTATATATAATACAGTCCAGCTACATTACAAAACACACAATCAACCCAAGAAAAATGTACAATTTGTCAAAGAGTCACAAGAGGGGAGAAAAAACGCGAAGTAACTTTTATAGAAACATAAAAACTCGGTGTGTGTGTGTTTGTGTTATGTATTATTTGTATCAGCATCTCATCTTGCTTTGTAGAGTGCAAGTCTCATCTCATTTTACTTGTCAACTGACTGGGTGACTCAGTCAACCTTTCTTCCTTCTTTTCTTTTCTTTCCATTTTATTTCTTTACACATCACCACGCATGTATTCCTTACTACTGGACTGCTACTGTTTATTTACTTGTTTTTTTTATACATTTTTTTTGTTTCTGTGTATCAAAAGTCGCCTTCGTGGTTTATTTACCTTCATTTTCACTTTTTTCTGGCTACTTCTTTTTGGTACTGCCCTGTCTTTCCAGTCTGCCCATCTTACTTAACTTTATTTAAAAGCGTATAAAAATAATGTATATGTATCTTCGAATAAGTGCGAACGTGTGGGTAGCTGCAATTTAGACACATTATTAAGAACCCCAAATTGTACAGAAATGAAAGAAGCAATGTCAGTGGAATTTTGTGTCATTTCGAAAACAAAATAATTATTTTCATCCGCGTCATCCTCATCATTTTTTATGCATCTGTGTCAGCAGCTTCAAAGGGAAAATATGAGCGCTTTTGCGCTTTCTTTCCCCTATTCACTCCTTTTCCATTAATTTAATTCTAAAGCTTTTTGCTCATTTTCTCTCCTCACCTTACCAAGAAAATCAAACCAAAATACATGTAGCTGTAAGGTCAATGTAGAAACATAGCACGCAGAACGCAGACGAAATGAAACAGGGAAAAGACAATCAGTGCAGTTGTTACAGCAGCTTTCTTCTCATTTTCACTGGAATCACCCCGACCCTCTCTACATAGATGCGGGACTATAGTCTAGACTTATGCAATATGCATGGGTGGGTAAAGATGATAATGATGACATGACTAGGTATATACGTTGTTTATTAAAATGTAGAGATTGTTCATACCTACCTACCTACCTATATATTATTGTGTCTTGTGTCTGTAGTTAAACAAGCTAACAGCCTTTCTCCTTTGTTCAAATAATGTTCGTTATGGATCATTGTGTGCTTTCTCCCTGCTTACCCACCAGAACTGTGGCGAGTGACCAAGAATAATAGAGCTCTTGCTGGTGCTATCACTCTTCTAATATTTCACAGACTTGATATGGTCCTATGGTTTTAGTTTACTTTGTCTAGTCTGGCCATGTATATATCCAGTGTGGTTTGTTTTTTTGGCGGAGATAAAAGGAGAAACCTTTTCATGTTTCATTTCATGTACAGGTTAATTTTGTGAAAGATGTGAGAGGGATCCATTAAGAGGCAAGCTGGTGGTGATGGTGGTGGTGGTGGTGGCAAGAGAGAGAGAAAGGGAGGTATGGAGGGAGTGAATATCAGTAGAAAAGTGTATTGAAACATTGACGATGATGATTTTATGATGACGGTGATGGCAATGGCAATGGACTTAAACTGTGTAGCTGTTGTAATGTTTATCTTTTTTTACCTTTTGCTATGTGGTAGTTCAATTTCAGGAGCGAGAAAGAGAGAGGAATAGAGAAAGCAAAACAAGTTATAAAGTTTACCTTCTTTTTTCTGACTTCTTCTGTGTGTATGTATGACAGTGTACGAAACAGATATACCTACCTATCTACCTATCCTCTCCTGGATGTCGTATTTAAGTAAATATTGGCATTGGTACAGTGGGAAGAAGGAGAGGCAGACAAGTAGTAAAAGTAAATGATATCACTGCACTGTCATTATGCTTTTGCTTTGTCGCGTTATATCTACATAGTTTTCGATAGGAAAGGTTTCACGTTGAATATGATGGTGATGATGACGACGATCAAATGAATCCAAAGGGAAGCCTAAAATTGCGATATGGGTGTGGATCGGGTATGATTATTATTACTGTATTACTCCACTGTCAACCATTTGTAGCTGTCGCGCGTTCCTTTAACTAAAATGAGAATTCTACATATACCTCCCTACCTTTAGCCTTGCCTGTCAACTCAAGTCAGCAAACAAGCAAAAAGAAATCAATACCGCACACACACACACTTTGTACAATCGTTCCCTTGTAATAAACATGTACACAATATATATATGCTACCACACCAATACTACGGCACATGCAAAGTACATTCACATTCATTAAGTAATATCGTCTAATCATCATCCTCCTGAGTGTGCTTACTTAATGCTTTTATACTTGAATTTGTGTGCTGACTCCCAGTTTTTGTTGGCTGTTGAGAATTAGTGTAATATTTATAGTTATAGCCCATATAACTCTCTCTGTAGTATGTACACATGCATATAAATATTTTGTACAATTGTCCGTAGTAGTAGTGGTAGCAGAAACATAGTCGTTTAGATATTCAGCTTTGTTGTATATAGTATTTGGGTATACGACAAAAGAAAATTGGAGGAAAGCAAAACTAATGAACTCAAATTTCCAACTAGACAAGCTCAGTCAAGCAAATAATCACAGGCGACAATTTTGATTCTACTGGTGTTGCTTTCGTGGTGGAACTCGTTTCTTGCTGTTTGTTATTATAAAAAAATGAACGAGTGGCACACTAAATTGCTGCTGCTGCTTCTTCTTCTTCTCTCTCGGTGGACATATAAAAAAAATATTGGAGAGAATGGCAGATTTTGGCTAATTGCTAAATGCCCTGTGTAAAAGTATATGAACCTTCCTAATAGCATTATACCACTTACTACTTTTGTCTTATTCTGTAACGACATATTATTCCATTGCACCATAATACCATCACATTAGCAAAAAAAATTGTTCAAGAAAAGCGAATGCGCACTCTTCACATTATTATTTTTTTTTGGAGTAAAGCCTTCCCGTAAATAAAACTCAGGAGAGTCATTCTCATCTATTTTTCCCTGGCCTTGTATTCATCTCTTCTTCATAAATTTCAGCAGTAGCGACATCAACATTATACATGCGTTTTTATAATATCTGCGCAATCATAGTTTGTGCATTATGCAGCATGCAATATCACATATGTCTATATATATCTATCCTTTACGTTACGAAAATAAAATAAATTACTCTGAATTTTTTTTTCGTCTTTGAATGTGATTGTGATTTTGGTAGGTTAAGTGTGTACAAATAGTGCTCTATATAAATATCAGCACCGTACGTGGGCTACTATTATTACTACACTACTATGGCATTGGTGATAGTAATATCATTATTATCATTTTCACCATCATCTTATAGGAAACCCATTTACTCTGCTCTACTTCTTATATTTCTCTTTATTTTTCCTTTGATGCTTTTTCTTCTTGCTTACCAAAAAAAACATCACGATCACTCGATTTTTGGTTTGGTACATAATATTTTGTAGGTTGTTGGTTTGGTAGATACATGGAGGAGGAAACCCTTGCCAAAAAAAACTTTACTGCGATTATAGTATTATTATGTATACTACTGCTACTACTACGCGTTTGTATTAGTAAGAGTGGCCTTTACTGCTGCTGCAAAACAACCGTATATTTATCGTAGTCGTAATAACAGTATTACAGGAATGAGTAAATAGTGTGTTGGGCACTCCTCAACTGAACGCAGAAAAGTGGAAGGAAATAATGTTGAATGTTGAAAGAAAACGTAAAAAGAAATAAATATTCTTTTGAAAGGACGAAAGAGAGAAGGAGAGAAAAAAGTAAACTGAATCGGGTTCTTTATTTTTTTTTCCTTTCTTCTTCCCTTTTCTTCTTCTTTATTACATGTAATGGTATAAAAAAGGAAGAGTAAACAAGAAAAAAAAATAAAAAAAGTATAATATAGTTTTTTTCTGTGGCAAGAAAACTGGCTGAGTAGTAGCACAAGTAAAGTATAATATTGACTAGTTGGTATCGACAGACAAGACGACAGAAAATAATAAACGAAATTGCTCCCTCCACCACCACCACCGCCACCACTTCCACCAAATCACCTAAGACATGTTCCACACCGGTATAATACGTGTAGTAGCGTACATAAGGAATAAGGTATATCAAGTATTTACTTTTTCCCTTTTCTACTTCTTGTTCTTCTTCTTGTCTTAAAGGGGAAAAACGTAAAGCATTATTTCTTTCATTCATTTTGCTACACAAATACAACAAGAACCTGAGTAGTAGTAGTAGTAGTTTACTGGTGTAATAACGTCGTAATACATAATCCTATTGTAAGTAAGTTTATAAGAACAAAGTAAGTAAAAAATAAAGAAAGAAGGTGAGCAAATAAGAGTTTTATGAGGTGAACTTGTCATGTCATGAGTCGTGTTAGCTTATGTGTACGTCTCTCTCTCTCTCTCTCTCTTTTCTAGTTTCTTAGCAGGAAAAAGAGAGACAAGGATAAATCCAGTATTGTACATTTTTTTTCGGTTCATATTATAGTGTAGTGTCAAGTAAGTACTTCCTTTATTACATAAAAATGTATACATTAGGTAGATGTATATACTACGTCTACTTACAACTTACCGAAAGCTATAGGCATGAACAAAAGACACGTTTTGTTGTTGGGCATATGTCTTGTCGGGAACATTTGCCTGCTCCGTTGCGTACACAGACACACACACAGACATACCCACACACTTTCCTCATATTTGCCATACCATCAAATGATCAAATATAGTGTGTGTGTGTTACATTCTTTTGGGTTGTTTTTACAAGAGAGGTAGAGAGAGAGAGACCAAGAAACCTTCTGGCTATTATTACAACATTTACTAGAACGAGACGAAAAAGTGTGTAGTTCATCTTAGAGTAGTAAAAGGAATATATGTGTATGTTTTGTAGTAAAAACTTTGTGGGAAGGTGCATTCTTTTATTTCCTGAACGAAACTTGTATGTAAAATGAATGAGTACCAAAAAAATACATACACGTTTGTATATCTGTATGCATCAGTTTGGGAGAAACATTTACGGCTTCCCATTTTGGACTTTACAAAAACAGTCGTCAACAAATCGAGATGATGATGATGATGATGATATGGAATGCATGTGTTTTGGAACATTGTGTGTAATCTTTTGTTTGGGTGGCACACATTTGTTGTATTACAGATATATTCATTCATGTATGCATGCATATTATGAAAATTCTTTGAAAACTATTCAGCCATCATCTTGCATAATATGTGGTTGTAGTAGTAGTTTTTATTGTGGACCAGACACTGACATACAAAAAAAAATCAAACCAATAAGGAGGAGAAGAGAATTCATGAATTTCATGCATATAAACGTACAAGAAAAAGTATGCCAAAAAATAGTTTAGTGTATGTGTGAGTAGACAAGCGTACAAGCAAAAGGGCTTGTGTTCCAGTAAAAAAAAGTCAAGTGAGCCAGACAGACACACACAGATTGTTTTTTTTTTAGATGATGATGAAATGTGAGAGAATCTTGTACACAAAATGCTTCCCTTTTGTATTTTTTATTATCAACGCCAGTTTAGTAGGAAGCTATATATGGAATGGCACATGGTGCTTTGACCATGATGATGATGATGATACGATAAAAGAAGATAAGAAAACTAGGTACATAAATAGTAGGCATAAAAAATTAAAAAATAAAATGTTGCACGGCTGAAAATGTAAACCTGTTCTTTCATCAACGGCTACGACAGCAACAGCGGCAGTAGTAGTAGTAGTATTTCATCAACAAAAAATGTCCCTAACAGTTTTTAACTCTTTCGCTAGTTTACTGCCTTCATGTCTACACACTTCTCTTTACGAACGTTCGTTGTGCAACACAACACATTCCACATCTATAGTCAGGAAAAAAATTCTCAATGGAATGAAAGAGAGAGAGAGAGAAAAAAACAAAGTTTGTCTTTCTTCTTCCGTTTGCTGCTGTTACACAGCGTATAAAACTCGCTTAAGTATTTTTTACGCTGTTACTATTTATTACCGGCACTACTACTCTATACACACTCCAAAAGACAACAACAACAACTATTGCTAATACTGCAGCAGAAATAAAAGAAAATAAAGCTAATGCCTCAAAGGTAAAAAAACAAACTAGCATCAGTGTATAAGAAGCAGCAGCATCGTTTGGAGACTTTTGCTGTGATATATCTGCTTTAGCTTCATAGAAAAAAAAAGAAAGAAAAACATAAAAGCAGTAGAGTGGAAGGAAAGGGGCAAGAGAAAATGGAACGGCGCGCTGAGACCCTTAAAGCGTTTCCATCTAAAGAATACGACGATAAAAACAAAGCGACTTCGTTTGTGTGTGCTGTTGTGTATGTGTGTGTGTTGAGGTAAACAATGAAGATGAGAGGTAAAATGTGCACCGGAGAAAGAAACAAAGACGGACAGAGGCTGGCAGGCAGAGCTGGAAAAGTTATAAAATAGTAGTCACTCAGCTATAAGTACATTCATCTACCTTTCTCTTTCAGTCGTAGTTTACAACCTATGTACATGCACATGTGTGTGTGTGTGTTTGTGTGTATGTATCTTTTACTTTGCATCTGCTGGAGCAAACAAAAGAGGTGATATAAGAGATTTCCTGCTGTTTTTTATGTAGACATCAGCAGCAAGGCAAGTGGAAACACACGAATCTAGCTTTCTTTCTTTTTTTTCTTGAGTTGTGAGCCAAGAAGTATAAGATGAAAAATCCGAAACCGGCTTTTTTTCAAACATTTCACATTCGTCGTCACGAATTAAATTTGCCATTCATTGCATTTCATTTGGCATTACTGCTGCTACTACTTCAACTACTTCTATTGCTAACACGAGCATGAGCATACCGTAAAGATAAAAAGTAAGCGTGATATGATGATGGTAGAAAAATAGAAGACACATACGTACAGCAGTAAGGTATGTTATTTGCATGCTTGTTACGTAGTAAGTTGCTTGTGAACAAATTTAACAATTCAAGTTGAACACATTTTTTCTCATCTTTTTTTTCTTCCTCCTTTGATGTTGCCAGTCTGAAATGCAACTCGCTGTTGCTCGCCACACATTTCATTCTTTTTCATACATCATGCAAAATAGTTAGTAGGGAGAGAGAGAGAGGAAGAAGCAGAAAAAAAAGCTGAAGTAAAATATATCAAATGAAAGGGGCACATGTACAAAAGATGTAGGTATATACAATGTATATGTGCTCAAACCCTTTAGCATCCTCTATCATCCAACAAACAGTTGTATGCATATACCTACTACAACAAACACACTGACTATTAAACTTACAGTCTACCTTATTATTACTATGTTTTTTACTTATTTACTCAAAAATGCAAAAATTCACAAGAGAGAAGAGAAAAAAAGCTTCTCTTTGTTGAATCTTTGTCGTAGCGTGTAGCAGCCAGTGGTGTGTATGTATACGTACGCAATAATAACATAAATATTACTCAAAACCCCAAAAAAGAAAGAAACTGGTTTCCTCTTTCTCTCTATCTATATATATATTCCTTTCCTGAATGGATTGAACTAACTTGGATTGTAGTAGTACACACGACACTCAGCACTTTTCTACATGCATACATGAAGCTACTTTACTATTTGCTAAAAAAAATAAGTGTTTCCCTGTCCGCTTGTATTTTTGTTTCGTATACGTTACTACGAGAAGAAGAACAAGCACACACACACACACACTTACGAGATATAGTACGTGTGGAGTAATATTAAAAGCCCAAAGAAATGTGGTGGTATCTCGTAGTAAATGCGTTAGAATTACATACGACTTGCATCCACATAGATTTCGCGAATGGAGCATTTCATTCCATTCCAAAGAGAAAAAAAGCAGGAGAAGAATTTTATTTTCTCACTCAGTCCATATCCCATTCTCTTTCTTTTCTCTACGTGTGTATGTATATGTGTGAGCGACAAGGAATAGTATACCTACACTTATAATGTATAGTAGTAGGCATATAATATATAATAATACTTTGTTGTAGATCCCTGCATACTTTCTAAAGTTTGTAAAGCTATACACCTACCGCAAAGCGACAAGTCTTTATTGCCTCTCCTGCTCACAAAACTAGTGGTGACTTGACTGCTATTGCCATTTACTCAATTCAACCGTCTCACTCTCCCTCGCATACTACTACACATAGTCTGTGAGAATCACACATCTTTTGTAAAACCATTCTTGCTACTATATACTATGTACTGCTGCTGATCATCATGATGATGCTCACTGTGTGTATTCAACAGGGAACATACCAAGACGATATAGCAGAAAGTGAGAAAAAATAGTAGCAGAAAAACACACAAAAAAGCTAGTTCAGCTACCAGTCTACATCCACTCACTGGTTCTGACAGACACACTCACAAAAACGCTCTTCGTCTATGTGTTTCACTCGACTTGCGAGTATTATTTTTGTAGCCAATACCAAACATTCATTCTCTCCGCTCTGAATTCATTCCTCCGTTCTCCGTGGTGTGTGTGTATGTGTGTGCGCGCTTTCCTGCACAGGTTTTTACTCACCAGCTCAGAGGAAACAGAGTCAAGTAAGGTTTTGGCTCTCGTGGGGTGAAGACAGCTATAAACCATCCGGTGGCACAAGGGGTAGTGGTGACTGCTTGCTTGCCAAAAATGTAGTGGTGTTATTTTTTCTCCCTTGCTCTTTTTTTGTCTTCACAAAAATATAATAATTATAAGGTTTACTACTGTTCCTCCTAAAATTACTACGTGAGCCATTCTTCCTACTGACATTATTGGTACTACTACTACTACTACGATTACTGCAGTAGTCAGCAGACTTATTATTACATTTTAGTGAGAACAAAAAAACATTCATAGTGGCAAATAAATAAAGAAGAAAAAATCTAAAGACTGCATTGAAATAATGCTGTATAGTTAAGTAAGTAGCAGTACACTTGATATTATTGGTTTAGTTTAATGGTGCTACTATCTGTACTGTTCTATCTGAAGAATCAGGAAATGCTTGTACTAACTGCATCAGTCTCACCATCTCTCAAAATGATGCAACTGTTTTAAGTGGCAAAGTATAATAATAATAACAAGTGATTCTACTACGACGGCAGTACTACTGAACACTGAAGACTTCTCGACAGAAAGACTTTTTGTTGGGATTTTGTGAAAACTTTTTTCTTCTTCTGTGTTCATCCTACTTGGCAATAAATATACAGCCCAACGAACAACCATATAGTATCGTCGTTGTCGTCGTCATCAACTTCAACTTAATCTCTTTTTTTAAACCTAAAAAGAGAACTCTATATACTATGTTCAACTTACTGAAAATAAAAATATAAAAATAAAATACATCTTCAATCTTCCCTCTTGTCTTTGTGTATGAAGTAGCAGCAACAGCAACAGAGAAGCAACAAAGTTTTGTTCTGAAATCTGACTGACTCAACTCTAAATAGCAGAACATTTGTAGTTTTCATTGAAAATCCTTTTGCAAAAAGGGATTTAACACTCCTCGCAACGACGACGGGTAAAGAACTTACAATATTTACTTTACTCAAAGAAAAAAGAAGAGAAATAACGACATTTAATGCAAATGTAATTCTGATGATGATGTAAAACGATGAAAGTTTACTCTGAGATCTTCTGCGGGAGATAATGTGTTATATATTTTTTTTCTGAGAGTGTGCGGGTATATACATAATATGTGCATGTTGTACTTTCCGCTGCTGTTGTTGTAAATTGTAATCTTCTCTGCTGCTGTGTAGAAAAAAAGGCATTGAGAATGATGGTGGCAAGGCTATTAGGATTTAAAGAGAATGATTATCATAGTAGCATGGTGGCTGCAGCGCTGATGGTTGATGTTGAAATGATGACATCATGATGATCATGGTGGTGGTGGCGTTTCATGCGTAAAACAGAACAAAAAAAGTGAGTTTTTTACAAAGGGGAATTTTCTCAAGTGTGAGCTGTCCGTTCTGGATCGGTTATTAGCACAGCTATAATTTAACTTCACAAATTTACAAAACGGAAAAAGGAGATTCCTGTTTTTGTGTAATCTATAAACAAAACTAAAACCAAGAGAGAAAAAGGAAATGCACAAGTGTCGTTGTGAAATTTATTTTAATGCTATTTTTCATTTAAATTACTTACAATCAGCAAGATAACTTTTCTACAGGATATGATGACAATTTCGATCCAACGTTAATAAACGGCAGCATACTAACCTGTTTTGCGTAGAAATAATAAATTAGTCTCAAGTAAAAGTAAAATTGGCGTCGAAATAGGAACTTAATTATATTATTCTGGTGCATTCATTCAGTCTTATGCATTTTCAAATCATTTACCCAAGCCAAAAAAATGCAAGCTGACTATTGTACAAAATATAAATTTATTTTGACACTTGCTCAACCAAGAAAAAATAATTTTATTTGGCTATTATACAGATCACAAATAACATATTTTTTTGGTTGTAAAACAATAAAAAAGGAACACTCGAGCTGCACTTGATAATATTGCAATTTCTCTCTATATGTATTAGTTTATCAAAGGAATTGTCCAGCAAACCAAAAATAAAAGAAGGTTCTGTAATAATAAAAGTCTGAGAAAAAAGAGTGATGATGATCATGGAAGGTTGGTATATTAATGGTATATATGTAGGTATATTGTAGTTCACCAAGCTTATTATAGCGTAGAGTCAATATTGATGGTAGTGGGTTTTCGGTGGCAGCGTTGAACTTGAAATAAATTTATTCCTTTCATTTGGTGATTCCTCCCATCATAAAGTAGATCTTGCAAAGAGTCCATTATCGTATATTTCTTTTTTAGAGAGAAGAAGAAAGAAAAAAACAGCAAGAATACAGTTTTCTGATCTTGTGGACTTTTGCTTTCCTTTGAAGACCACAGAGTCTTACATCGTGCAGGAAGACCAAAAAATAATATTGGACTAGCTCAATAAACTTAACTCTACTGCTTTCTTGTTCATTAAGACTCAGGAGTCACAAGAGAGAGAGAGAAGAGAAAAACAGGGACGGGAAAGAAAGCACAACCACCACCAGAGTATCTTTATTGCATCAATAATTCACGTTTTCACATAATCGCTCCAGTTAGTTGAGTGAATGAGGAAAGGGAAACAGAGGCAGAGAGAGAGAGAGAGGAGATACACACAAGTCCCAAGTACGCATACTCAGACTCTATAATGTGTAATCTTTTATACGGGGATCTGTTCTGTAACTTAAAAAAAAACTTTTTCAGACTCCACTGAACAAAACATACTACTAATAATAATAATGAAATAACTAGAATAAAGGGATCATCATAAGAAAACTCAGCATCACACAGTATCAAAAAATTAAGGAGACATGTAATTTTTTATAAACTTTTTTTTTACCATTAGTGGTATTGAGTTTTTTTCCAATAAATGTAAAATATATTCACACGCACATTTCACGGTTCATACGTAATTGGGAATATACGATAATGTTTTGGATTGTAGTATGTGGCGCGCTTGACTAACCGCAAAAAACAAAGAATTGCACATTTTTTCCCTCTCTTTTAAAATTGGTGAATAAATTCGTATTCCGTTGAATATTTTCCCTGTAACAATTTTCATACGCTTCCAGCTGTTCAATTATGCGTGGCAATACGAAAGGGGAAAATGAGTGATGAAAATCACTAGACAAAATATGGAGCAGTTTAAATAGACCATCGTCAAAATACTCACTTAAAACGTACATCTTCATTTTCCTCGTGGAGAAAAACAACTCACTAATAATATTAAGAAAGACTTCATTCAAGTAGAATGCAACAGAGGAAAAGCGGCCAAAAAAGAGAAGATTTTTTTTTCATCCCCGTCAAACTTTATTTGAGTCAAGTCAAGTAAATGAGACATCACATCACACTCAAACAAACAGAGAAAGAAAATATACATTGAAATGTTTTTTTTTGTGTGGGAATTGCACAAAAAATCATGACACGAAAAAGAGAAAAGTGGCCAACTAAGCATTAACAAACATCAACAAAAAATATTGTCATCCTCAGCTTCTTGTCTAAATAGCATTATTCTAAGAAATACTATAGATATGTATGTCGTGTAGGTATATGTATATATTTTACTCATTTTATCTATAATTGTATCAACAGAAAATTAACAACACTAAGAAGAAGAAGAAGATAGAAAAAAAGGAAGAAAAATAAATATATTTTTGGAGAAAAAGGAGTAATCAGCAAAACGCTGTTTCCCTTTTATCGTCGTCTTCGTCGCCAGAGCCAAGTAAGCTGTTTTCTTCTTTGAGTTTCCACTTTCTAGAGAATAAAACAGGACACATTTGTGTAGCAATAATAGCAGTAATAGCTGATGGCTTGCTGTGGAGTAGTAGTCACACAAAAAAAGATATGAAGTATAAAAAATAATACTTTGCTTGCTTCCTTTTGCTTCTGTTTTTTCTGTATTGTATACATAAATATTTATTATGGGTGGTGTTACGTGTATTTTCCACAAAATATATAACGTGTTAACTGCCCAAAAATAGTCATAGAAAGTGGTGGAGAGTTGGTATGGATAGGGTGGCGGTAGCCTTCTAAGTAGTCGTATTAATTCACCTCTACACACCTCAACATCCTCCTCTCTATCTACCTATAGCCATGTTTATGCAATATACCACTCTCTTTCTATAAACTTAAATTGCATTTTCCACTCACGTACTCAGCGTTCATTCCTTCCTCACTTTCTTTCCGGCTAAATAAAAATGTACGAAACAAGCATTTGTTCAAATTACCCCATACATTTAGACTGCAACGCGTAGAATTTTGATGATGGGATTGCTCTCTCTCTCTCTCTCTCTCTCTCTCTTTCACGGTGTTGTTTGGAATATGGCAAAAGGATCTAATATGCTGGTTGGTGACGTGATGGTAGTAGAAGTAGTGGTGGTATTCCTATGTATATCCACCTTCGTTTCATATCTATTCTCATACTTCAGACCCTGTCTATTTTTTCGTCTTCCACTCAGAAATAAAGATTATGGAGAAAAAAGAATGATATCAATATTATTCATTCACTCAGCTCAAGTCAGTCTCTCTCTCTCTTTTTCTTGCTGTCTCTCTTTCATAAGCAGACTTGCATTCTTTTTAAAAAAAGTACGTACGTTTATAGCCTTTGTCCCCCAAACTATATATTTTCTTGTACTCGTCACATCGCTCTCCATCACACTTTCGAGGTATTTTTTTACCTTGAAGCTACAAACTGTCGTTCATCGTCATCATGTGCCTACACCATATTCATCCATTCATGTCTTATTTCCTTTTGTGCTTGCCATCATCATCTTTGTCATACACTATTCAACAACAACACATCCCCTTCAATTCGGCAACAGCAGCAGAGAAATATATATATATATATAAAAAGAAGCAGGGGTAGTGCATCTACTTCAACGTGCTTTTATATATTATATTACATATAAAGTAAATGTAAAAAAATGATGGAGAAAATAAGAGAGGAATAAGAAGAAGCAGTTATACTTAGTTATGCTGCTGTTGCTGATGTGTGGTACTGGTTGAATGGCACTGTTTCCTGAAGGGAAGCAANCAGTTATACTTAGTTATGCTGCTGTTGCTGATGTGTGGTACTGGTTGAATGGCACTGTTTCCTGAAGGGAAGCAAAAAAATACGAAGTTTCTTTTGACACCATTCATCTTCTTCAGGAATATTTTTCCTTCAGGAAAGAAGAAGATTTAGTATTGTTGTGTTGTATTGTAGTTTTTTTTGTACAGAACTGCTTCCATGCATGATAGATATATATATGTATACATATAGTGCTCTGTTGTTACGCGCAGAGCAAATGACAACGCGGACAAGGAATGAAAGTGAGGAGAGTAGTAGTAGGATGACGTGCAAACTCCTGTCTGACTGATGATGATGCACTACAGCAGCAGCTTCTTCATCTCAAGCTCGACTCAACTTGGTGGGAACAATACAGACAAACATGTATAGTATATTATGAAAGCACGTATGTACAACATTCACACAGCTACACTCTCACAAACAAACGCATTCAATACACTTGCATAAATATTACGTTTCCTGTTCCGGACTTTTTTATCTGTTCATGTAATATACCGACAGACCGAAGAAAATAAAATGAAATTACCAACAAAAAATAGAGATGATGATCGTTTTTGCGGGGTTCGGCTAAAGGATAGGAAAGAGAGAAAAAAGTTCTTAAAAGCCGGCTGCTGTTTCTCAACTTGAAAAAACGTATATCTTCTATCCTTAGATTCCCCCTTCATTATACATTGCGTGAGAGTAGCAATAGGAAAAAATTCAAGCGGGCGGGCTTGGGGAGGGCAGATAGTAAGCTGGACTTATCTAAAAGTTTTTTCATGCGTTCAGGCAATTGGGAAGGAAGGGTAGTTTTCCATCCTTCGAAAGACACAGACCTGTCTTTCTTTGAAGATGAAAAAACGACTTATTTTTTCGTGGAAAAGAACTACCACTTCTTTTTCTGACTGACTGACAGTGATTATTAGAGTTTCGTCTTTGTTAAAATTCATTCTTAAACTTTATATGTGTGTTTCTATGAATCTTCTTGCTGCGTGTTTTCTTTTGAGAATACGTGTTGGAGACACAAAAAGAAAATATACCAGACACATAGCCATAATAATAATATAAAACAATAAAAAAGGAGGAGGAAGAGGACATAAGAAAAAAAAAAGAAACTGAAAGAGGAGGAAGAAAAAAGAAAGGAAAACATGAAAACATAAGGAGTGTGTGTGTTGTACAATAATAGCAAATGTAATACTTGAAGTGATATTGGGACGGAAATTATGGGAGCCTCAAACGACATTCCCTACGCTTGTATTTTCTCAATTTTTCTGAGTATTCTTTATTGCTATTTTCCTTTTTCTTCGTTTAATGGTTTTTCCATCAGTGTAATATCAGTATGGCGTATCATGGCCATATACCACATGTTATTATGCTTATACCTATAGTGTTTCTGGCTGTAAATATTTTTATACGTTATCCCGCATCTTTTCTGTGCATATAACATAAAACACAATATCCAGTGTTATGAGTGCGTGTAAAAAGTATTGCCATTATTATACTGTTATGTGCCGTCGGCTAAGAGTGCAGAGTTGTGTGACACATGAAGACGCAGTCATGCTGTCACCGGAACCATCTGCACTGTCAAGTTTTTATGATGCGGTAATTAATAGTGACGTGAGACAAGACAGCATTCATGTCGAAGTTTTCTATAACATTCTTTGTTGCAACATGCATCCTTCTTTTGCTGTATTTAAATTAACACCATACGTTGTAACATGAAAATTCTCCAGAATTCATTAGACAATGTTAGCGCAGATCTTCCAAAATGGTGACACAAGTGTGTCACACTCAGAGGTAAATTTAAAACGTGGAAACTATTTAACTATTTGTGGGAGTATGTGGATAGTTTGAAGTCAGTAGATGCAAACGGTTAAAAGTTAACTAATTAAAGTATCTGTAAAACAATTGAATGGCACAACTCAGCGTACAAATGAACCAATTAAGCTTTACTGCATTTCTGAAAATAATAAAAATTAATTTTACGATTCTATTTATTTGTATGGTGTACGTCACGGAGGAAGAATTTATTTGCTGTTAATGAAAATTTTTTTACCATTACACGCCTGCAATTTTCTCATCGATCTAATTTTGAAATTTAAAGTATAATTCGGCGTCCAAATTCACAAATTACGGGAAAATATTTGTGTGCATACCTATATCGAACTTTAAATTAAAGTAAGTGAAAGTAAAATAAGTATGAATTTAAAAAAATCTACTGCCAACTAATCTAAACAAATTGTTTTACAGAATTTCTGCGCTATTAATCCAAACTGAGCACACATAACTAGGTAAAATGACATTGTGACAAAAATTACTACTGTAAAATGTAAGCATGTAAGTACGTATGGATGTGATGTATGCTCACCACAATTGTGTCATGTCAAGCCCCATGACAAGTGATTCATAGAACAAACATTCACGCACACACATTCATAAATTACACAGAGAAAAGGAACCCCTCATTTTTTTGCCTTGAGGGTTCTTTATTTTTTATTATTATTCTTTCTCTTTACATTCTCCCTTTCTCTCTTTTTCTCTGTCTGTCTCTCTGGGTGCCCCGCTTTTTCCGCTGCTCATTCAGTCAGGAAATTGAATTAGACGAAACAAAAGAGAAAAAAGTCAAAGTTTGCTTAAGCTAATGATAAGTGAGTACCTCCATCACCGCCATACCACACCACTACTGTGCCATACCAAAGAGTAAGTTGTGAGTACTAATATAGTGGCACACCGCTCACGGCAGATACACATATTACGCGCAAAGCATAAAAAATATTTTTTTCTGTACAAGGAACCGAGAATAAAAGAATAAAAATGAAATGACGAAAAAAAGCAAAATATGAATGAAACGAGTAGAAAGAGAGAGAGAGAGAGTTACTGCTGAGCGTCTACTTTTACTTCCTAATTTCATTTCAGCGCGGCTGCTGACTTTTATGTCTGTTGATATGCCTTGATGTTTAATGACGGTGATGATGATGGTTGGCAGAAATATACAAAAGATAAAAAGCTCATTTGCGAGGCAAATTTTTTTAGGGTTTCTGAAGGATACATACATATATTACACATATTATTATGAATGTGTATGAAACAAGTGAGTGGGACTAGGACAATGGAAAGGAAAAATAGAACGGAATCTTGAACTATGTGGTTCACTGTTGTTATTAATATCTGTATGTGTTTGTGTTTATATGCATATGTGGTTATGTGCTTAAAGTGGCGTAACATTTTTCATATGATATACCTATTATAATCCATCTAAAAGCTAAACACAGACTTTTTTTTGTTCTTTATTATTGCCTTCCTCTCTTTTGAATTTGGTGATGTAGTGGAAAATGAAGCATGTGATTTTTCTCTCTCTTTATTCCAAAGTAAACTAAATGAATGGAGAAAGAAAAAAATAATAAAAAAATTGTAATAATGATGACTCGACAAAGGATAAAAGTAAAAAATATGCATGTGCACATTTCAGCAAAAAAAAATTGAGGGGAAAATATATAACAAAAGGGATCTTAAGTAAAAGTAAAACTTATTCATAATGTTTGTTTATATTGCTCGCTGGCTCTGCCTATAAAGCAGTTTTGGAACAGGGAGATAGAGGAGAGGAGACACTATACACACTAGCCTGACTAGGCATATTCTAAAAAAAATCCTTTTATTTTTTCTGTCTCTGTCAACATTTTATTTGGACATATAAAATGAAAATGTATTTCCTTTTTTTTACTCTTGTGGAAAATGTCTTTTTTACCCACTTTTTGATAAAGTGAAATGGAATTAGAGTCACACAGACAAAAAAGTTAAGGATTTGGAAAGAGAAAAGGGAGGGACTCATGAGGAAAAAAGTTTCTTTTTTTGTGAATAGAAGGCGTAATTATAAATTGATAAAATACACAACACACAAAAAAATGAAATGGGCAGAGAGGAAAAGAGAAAGATGAAAGGAGAGGCTAACTTTCATAAATAAAAGCAAACAGGAAGGAAGCGGGAGGAGAGAACTGTGAAGTTGGAGAGAAGTGCTGGTGGTGATGGTAGAAAGCGGTGGAGTGGTATTCAGAAGAAGAAGAAAAAAAAACATGTGGAAGGAAGAAAGGAGGAGATGGGAAAAAGATGTCCTCATGTGTTGGGGGATGGGATGTTTATAATGTTACTTTTAAAGAGGGAAAGCGGTACTTGTTACACAATCTATTTATCTACTTGAATACACAAAGTTTAGCCAATGTTATTATAGTTGAACTGGAAAGGGGAAAAAACTTATAAGCGTTGCAAAACTTATGGCGAAATCGGCTGTTATGAGTTGTGTGTGAGAGTGTATGAGTCAATAGTCCAGACGATCATTTGTACCCCCCTCTCTCTCTCTCTCTCTCTCTCTGTCTTCCTCAAATCGACAAACAAAATAAGCGATGACGCAATCTATCACCTTGGGTTGTTGTTAAACGCTGAAAGCTAAGTATGTTATGTTTAGGCAAACTCTTCACAGAAACAGTTTTACAGCAACTATATACTACTGTGAATTGGATAATACTCTTTTTTATCGTAAACTTGTGTCATTCAATTTTCCACACAAATTATGTTTTTAAAAGGAATTAAATGATATGTCGACAGAAATATGTCATGAGCATATGGACAACAACGGATGCATGGCTTATAAAAAAAACTTTAAAGGAACACACACAAAGTATATAAATACCTAAGCAAAAAAGGCAATATTATTGTTTTATGTCTTGTCTTTTACGAATTTCAATCATAAATGCCTTATTTCTGTCACCGACAAACCAGCACACATGCACATTTAAAAGAAAGAAAAAAAATCTATTTTCAACTCTTTTCTTAGAAGAGAAGAAACCTTATTCATCTCATGATCATCTTTGCAACTTTTTCATTTTTTTATTTGTCATCATAAAGTCGTGTAAAGATTGTTAAAAAAGTATAATAATACAGAATGCATGATACATCGCAGCAACAGTAGTAGTAAAGCAATAAAGAGTAGAATAGCATAATAATATTTTTTTTCTGCAAGAAATAAAAAGACATAATAACAAAGCTATACCACACACACACACACACATTCAAAAGAAAAGAAAGCATGTAGCTACACTTACACGTCAAATGGCTCTATTCGTTGACTAATTTGCATTCATCACAAAAGCACGCAACCATACAGTTTGTGCACGCAACCAAATACTACTGTACTTTGTTTGTGTCATGTGTACTTTTTAATGTGCCATTTTTATTTACCACTTTGTCTTTTCATCATCATTATTATTATACAACAGTCTGTCTGCCTGCATGCTATATACAGTTTTGTAATAAAAAAAATAACATTTTTTTTCGGCAGTAACCACGTTTACGAGTAAAATTACCATTGAAACGATATTGTGAATTCTGAGTAAAATATAAATATTTGTCTGTTTCAAAGCTGTCTGCTCTTGCTTGACTCGTAGTTTGTAAATTCCCAAACCAATGTTTCCGCCTGCCCATATATTCCCTTGGATATCTGTGCGGACTTGACTGTCAAAGTTGAGGGTTTTTTCTTCTTCACTTTCAAAAAAGGGTGTATAGGCCATGAGACAGCTCGTTAATTAAAAAAAAGTTTTTTAAATATACATACTAGGTATATTAAAGTAAAGTAGCTGCTAAACTATGTTATGAAGTAACTCATTGCTGATGATTGGGTTTACATACTCCATTACACAGACTAGCTGTAGTGTTAATGCATACTTCCCGTTTGCTTTCATGTCAGTTAAATATGCAAAAGTTTTTTTATTTTTTCTTCTGCTAAAGAATAAATTGGAAGTTTGACATGTGACAGCAAGAAGAGAAAAAAAAACTTCTCTGTATTTTCCCCCATACAATTTTTTCTTCATTCTCACTCTCCACGCTCTAATTTTTCTCGCAATATGTAGTTGTTTAAAAGTTTTTTTTTGGAGAAGACTTGTGTTTATACACGCAGTTAATAGTGATGATTTGATCTTTTCATTTTGACACCTCTCTGTCCGCTCTGAATGTCTGAGAAGTAGCGATAATGTTCTTTTGTTAGCAGAGAGAGGGAGGAGACACTCGGAAGGAAAGAATATGATCCGTGTAATAATATTTTGCAAACAAACAAAAGAGTCACACTATATACCTTACAATATATTTTTTAATGTTATATTTAAATTATTATATGGGTATATAGATATATAGATGTTTCTTTTTTTGGGCGAGAAGATGAATGACACTTCTCTGCAGATTTTTCTTTCGTCAGCAGCCATGTACTACAAAAAAGACTTATTAAATTTCGTTTCGTTTTTATAATAATTTTGGATGCTGTTGCCGTTGCTGTTGTTGTTGATGATGATGACGATGATTAAGGAGTTTCTAGCTCATTGCTGTGTTTGCAAAGACATCCAGACTCCCATGCATACTGAAACACTAAAGACTTTTGCTTTTTGCAAAGCGAAGCAAGAGAAGAGAGAGAGGAGCAGGCATTACAAAAAAAACAATGGCAATAGACAGCTCAAGTTATACAAAGTTAATGTACCGTGCAACGTGGCATTAATAATATCATTATTGCTAATAGTATATTGTTTTAAACATAAGGAAAATCATCCTCTGTCCTCTCAGCAGTCTATATAATGTATACATATATCAAGCAACTAAATAACTTTTGTGTGTGTAATTAGAATAACAGTATCATCATTATGATTATTAGTTTGTTTGCTTTGAAAATGAAGACCTTTAGTTTTCCAACTTCATCTCCTTCCAAAAAAATATATAAAATATAAAACTTCCAATGAAACCTGCAACATCATTATTATCATCCGGATAATATTGAGCTTATACATACACACACACACACAGCAAAAGAAACACAATAAACCGAAATAAAAGGTCAATGAATGTCACACCGTGAAATGGGGATTATTTTCTTTTTTTTCTTGCTCTCCGCGACGATGATGATAACCTTAAAAGGTTTTACTAGTGCTACTACTACTACTGCTACTACTACTTCTGCTGATACTGATACGAACTTTAAGGCCAAAAACATTATACAAACATGCGTGGGTTTGTGTAGTTTTTTTTTGCAACTTCACTTTTCCGCTTGGAATAATTGGGGTGTGAACTTGGATGGCTCATCATTATCTCTACACAGAGAAAGAGAGAGGACGGATAGAGAGAGATATATACATATACCATCAAAAGCACTGATAGATAGAGACACATACACACACATACACTGCTTCAAAATATGCAGTTTTTTTGTTATGCTTTGGCCTAATTTAATTTACTCTTTGTATGAGCACTGGCTGTGCATATTTTGTAAATATGTACATCATGTGTTATGTATTTTACATCTACACACACCATATAGGCACACGTATGTCGAAATGGATTAGAAGAAGGACAGCATGTCGTTACGAGGTTGATGCGAATTTTCACCCAAGAGTCTCTGCTGCTGCTGCTACTTGCATTCATTTCCATCACTATAAATAACCATCGTCATCATAATATTTCTTTTCTACGATCCCATTTTAATGGGAATTTTATGTAGGTATACAAAATGTTTCTAGTTGTTTGTACATATAAGAATTTTATACCGTACACCACATCATGCAGCATGTGTATATTTATACATAATATACATTTATATGTGTATACATATGTGTGATATATGACTATGTTATCACGTCGACCATGATTATGTCAGATTCAGTGAGCAATTCATATTCTTTCCGTGGCTAATAAGCAGTTGTTGTTCTTTTTTTTGATGGGATATGCTTCTGCTGCACTAATAATGCGCCTTCCGTCTCCTCAGAGTACAAAAAAACAGCAGACATGCATACCTCACACCACATCGACATTTTTGCAATGAAATACATTTATTGCGATTTTCTATCATAGTTGCTTAAATTAATGAACTTTTACATTTTAGATTGTGCATAATGGGTATATACGTATAATATTATTATGTAGGCTTGTATGTATGTTTACTACATGCGCATTGCATTAATATTATTTGTACTATACGCTGCACAAAAATTCAAAAGGGAATTTAATTTGATGTTCATGTAATGTAAGTAAGATCCTCTGGCACAAGTCCTGGATTAATAATAGGATATTAAATGTGATCGTGTCTGTTTTGCTGCTGCTGTCGTTGTTAGGCTCAATGTATTTTAGATACTATGGTACACATATTCTGAGAGAGATTCATGTTTCATTTCCTATATCAATCTCACAATCTCTTTTCATGTTTCACTCTGATAGCATAGATAGATGTGTTTTGTTGCATTCCTCCATGTCATAATGTGTGACTTGACAGAGATTCGCCAGAGATGAGTAGATGAGTACTAACAGAAGAAAAGAGAGAGAGAGAGAGAGGGGGAGAGAGAGAAAGGAGGGAGGCGAGAGAATATGAAGCAAAAAATATGCATTTTTTAATGATTGAACGCGACCAAATGCTAAAGCCCATAGAAAATGCAAATTCATGCAAAAATAGCAACGTTAATAATAAACCGAATAAACAACCACCAGCACTTATAGTTCATGTTGTTACTTAACGTCTTCAATTCATATTCATAAACAGGATCCTGATACGTGCGTTATAATTATGTCAAGATCATTTTATACTGGCGATGACAGTCATGCTACAATAATTTGCGAGATTCACAATAGAAGCAAAATGGTTAGTTAATTTAAGCTTTGATGGGGGTGACTTGTCTTTTGTGATTGTATCTATAAGTTTTGCAAATAAACTCATAACGTTGATTCGGGTTCGTTGTGCTTTTGTAGAAAAAATCTACCTACATGCAACACAACCAAGTAATATTTACTCCCGTCTATGAACGATGTTGTTTATTATAAAACAAACTGGACTGAAGTGCATTTGGTTTTACATTATGTTTATGTAAATAAACATATTATGCTATAATCATTTTTTTGTGTTTGCAAAGCAACAGCATCATACCAACTGTTTTCTTCTGTAACTTTCTCACTTTACCCCACTTTTTCAAATGTTGACTACTTCGTCACTCGACGCGATAAGTCGTAGTTTCCAACAAAAAAACATCATAAATTTATGCACTCACGAAACGGTCAACTTATATTTTGTAGCTATGTATAAAAGCTCTCATCTTTTTGATTATTTTGATGATCATCCACAATCATCCTTCACGTCAACCAAATCCTCATCTCTATCTCTCCATTAAAAAATACTTTTATGCAAATAGGTACGTTCATTTCACTTGAGTAAAGAGTGAAATACATCCGTTATACACACCTTCTTTCTATGATGTTGACGTTGTTGCTGATGATGAAAATTGAAATGAGGATGAAAATGAAAATGAAACAAATGGTGACTTTAGTATATATGTACAGTTCTCACTGTGAACAGGGAAACTGTCGACACATGAGCTTTTATGCAACTAACGTAATATTCATCAGTCTTCGCTAAAAAATATTTTCCCTTACTCTGTCGTATATACATATACACAGATATGTGTACATATTTTGTAGACATATTTCGGTATAGGTAAACATACATGGATGTGTATGTGTATGTTATTATGCACTCTTTTGGTTTTCGTTGACTTTAGTTTAAAGCCGAGGATGAGGCAGAGAGGCAGCTTTTCCTGTAAATCTTTTTCTTCCTACATAATATACAACCAGACTCACATACAAAGTATCTATATAGTAATATGTGATGTGTATGGAATTAGGTACGCGCAACCGGAAAAAAAGCTTATTTATCTCTCTCGACTCTACATTCTACACTTTTGCTACTCATTAAAACCTGCTAACAAGGCATTTGCCTTGCTGCTTTTTTTTACCGTACTACCACCACCTTCCCAACTTTCTCTAAAATTTATACACACTTCTTTCCCTCCCAGATAATATTATATGTTGCCTATGTTGTCGTTTGTTATATGCTTCCATATGTATGGAGTGAGTAAAAAGCTTGTTCACTTCATAAATTTCAAAATGAAAAACCACACGGGCTTCATTTGTTATGTATACCTTGTAAACTTGTCA
>JAHZNC010001989.1:0-13388 GCA_027744095.1 Zhuqinia jingwanae | reverse complement strand
ATTTATAGAATTATAGGTGTGGTTTTTAAGCCGATGTAAATCTTACTGGACAGTACGAATTGAGCTCCTCCACTGGGTACTACTAAGTATGGGTAATCAATCACCAATATAATGTATGTAGATATTAATTTGGTGTACGCAATTTTGAGCTCAGCAAGTGCAAGAAAACGTTTTTGACGTTGTGACTAGAAATAATGTGTTGTTTTTCTACATGTTTGAAGCTTGACTCTTGACTGCTTTGTAGCATAAAAAACATTACAGAGATTGTTGAACTACTCGAGTCTGAGCCTATAAATAGATGGAATAGCAATTCATATTTATATTAATTCATACGTATCTGGGCAGATTCCAGATGCACACAATATATTACATCTTGAATATTATTACGCAATGCTATCCTCTCCCTTGTAAATATATATACATGTTCTATAAAAGACTGATGTGACGACAAACTTGGGAGGGTACGTTACTGCTTGGAATCATGTGAATGTGGATGGTGATTATAACATGATAACTTATCTTCTTTGTGCTTGACATATTTGTAATACAAATTTTGTATGCGTGCATTTGATACCCATATTATGGACGAAGTTGCATGCAATGACTGTCGTTTCATGTGTCCAATAATTCCCAATAAACAAACAAAATGGTGTCATTTTATTTTTTATGTTTTTTTATTTTTTGGCATCATTTTATTTCAGTTCATCACTACTTCATTTAGTTTATTCTCACGAGTGCGGTCAAATAAAAACTTTATCAATAACTGAGGTTTGTATTTGCTTTGCATATCGCGATTGAAAATTAGTTCAATTGAAGTCGCAAACCCGATCGCACTTGCCTTTATTGCACAAATATGACATTGTTTTTTAAAAGCTAGATTACCTACTTATACACCGAGTATCAAAATGCTTATAACAATTTGTTGCCGTTTAGTATAGTAGTGTATTTTTTCGCATTAATTTCCTGAATCATCACCACTCTTCAACTTTTGTTCGTCCATTTGTATATCTCTTCTTCTTGCATCATCATCATAAACCGTCTTATTCCAAAGACACATCATATCCCTATCGAAATGACTCCCTCTCGAAATAGGCACAACAATCCCGAATTTCCTCTTCATGCTAATATCATGTCGTTCACACATTGGTCGAAAGTTTCTAAAATCTAAGGATCTCACTTGACCCCATAAATGCCTATACTTTGGCTCAAATCCCGGATTCTCTTTTTTCACTTCTTCCATTAACAGTCCAGTTGCATAGACATCGTCAATCCAGAAAAATGGCACTGTGTCCCGTACAGAGTATAATCTTTTAATAAGATCCACGGTAATCCCGTAACAGCATCCAGAGCAATAATCTGGGAAAAATTCTGTTGGCCAGTCTATTTCGCTTGTGTACCACTTGCATCCCACACATCGCTGTGGCTTAGTACCAACAAGTGTACTGCAATATAAATCAGGAAAGTAGGATTTTTCGGTCATTTTCTCTAATTCATCACTTCTCCAACTAAGAGTGGATTGCTCATTGTCCAGTTGAGCTTCTTGTTTTTGAAACTGAGCTTCATTTCTGGAGATATCTTTCCCACGATCCGCTTGTCCCAACAGAAAGACTAACCTTATTGACCAGTTGTTGTAGAGAAGTAAAGAACCCCAAGATTTGCGAATTGTCTGTCNGAAGTAAAGAACCCCAAGATTTGCGAATTGTCTGTCTCTCTGAAAAGTGGGAGCGAGCAGTGTGCACTAAAATGGGGAGGATGAGTGACTTGGGATGTCTTGAATTAATTTTGCAGATGGATTCATTGTTGCGAAGCCATTGGAAATGTGAAACGTTGAACAACCTTGGTTGTTCCCAAGTGGGAGCGTCGGGATTGACAAAGAATGTCGGTTCCTCTTGGGATTCTTGGGGTGATGGAGGGGATTGATGATGAGACAGCTTGCCAGCAGAATAAATGTTTTCAAAGAGATTCAATCTTTCCACTGTTACCAGTTCCAAGAAGAAGCCCAGGAAAACAGCAAGAATGATGATTGGAATCTAGATTTTATGATGATAAAATGTATATTTATGATTGTAAATTGAAAAAATTCGGTCGGTCGGTTTAACTTCTGTGTCGGTTTGTTTGTAAAAGAAACTGTTTCATACCAGTAAAATATTCCTCCTTTCTAAAATTTTCCAGCTGCTGCTATTTCCGTTACTTGCTGCTGCTACTGTCCCCTAAAATACTATATGAAACTTTCATTTTGGTTCAGCGTAAACTTGAACTTGTATATATTTTTTCACTTTGCAACGCTGCATTGCAGCGTCCTGAAAATATGAATGACATAAATGCATGGATATATGACGAGGGTAAAATCATATGAATATTCATTGTTCTACATAGAATTCAAAATCTCAAAACATTCGCAGAACCAATCGTCGTTATACACGTTTCTCAATATAACGGTGTATCATATATGGTGAGCGATAAGAGTTGTTTCGTTTTTAAATGACAGCATTAAAACTACCGAGTACCCGAAAAAATCATGTTTTAAATAATTTTTATTGTACTTTTGCACATTAAAACTTTTACACGCGAATACACAAAGAATAAATTAAAAAGATCATGCACACTGTCACGCTTTGTGGACACACTAATTTCTCATTTTAAACCGTTACATCCCAAATATCATGCTTAAAATTACTCACCATTCATTCATCTTCAATATAATTACAAATTAGCTTGCTGCTACCTATTATTATTCTGATGATGAGCTATCAATTACTTCCCCAATAGGATCATCTTCTCCCTCGCCAGCATCTTCCTCCTCATTTTCATTATCGCTTGTATCGTCATCGTCAAAGTCTTCATTGAGCTCAAAATTAGGGTCGCCTTGCCTTGTTGTTGATGAGAGATCTTCGTCAGTGACTGGTGGACTTTTGCAATAATTGCCATCTCTGGAATTATTCAGGATCCATCTAGTTGTCTTGCGTAAATCTGAGATGAAAATATAAAAATTGTAAGATATGCAAATAAACTGTATGTTTATACGTATGTAATTAAATTAGTTTACGAATGAGCTAACCAGTGTATACGCCTGGAGTTTTGGTGGTTCTGCAGCCAACAGTTCCCGCAACCACCCCAATTTGTTCGTACGAATATCCTCCTCTGTAAACCATAAGAATGCCTCCTGTATCTCCTCCGCATTTCATGGTTCCAGGAGGTCCTGCACAAATGTTATTTGGACTGGTGGACATACACCTTGTATTGTTCTTCCCGAGTATAGGGACTTCAGTATCGATCACTTGCAAATTTGAGCCTGCCTTCTTGTATGTAACAAGTTTTGCAGTGGAATACTGCCCAGCCATTCTTTTTCCGATTGGAAGACAAACGGGTCTCATATTAGAGCTTGGTTTAATTTCCGAGTTGAGGTGTAGCAGTGCTATGTTAGCAGTTTTACTCTGAATTATTTTGGTTACTGAAAAGTTTTTAGTATTTCTGGTAGCAAGACCCGGGGTCACTCTAAGAGATCCCGGGGTAGCATTTTTTATACATGACTTGGATGTCAAAATATAGCGATCGTTTATGATACTGCCTGAGCACATGTGAGCTGTTTTGTTGGAGATAGCCACAAGCCATGGATTTGTGTTTGAACGGACGACAGTTCCATGCCTTACCTCATGACCTCGAACACTTTGGGAGCCACAACGACAATTCAAAGTAGCTGTGTATGGGGGTTTGGGCTTTGGTGATTGAGTAGTCGTGTTGGAGGAGCTAGTAGTACTGCTTGGGACTTCTGTTGTTGAACTACTGTTTCCACTTGATACGGTAGTACTACCAGGAGTACTGGTAACTGTAGTATTGGAGGAGCCCATCATCCCATCCGTTGTATTTGAACTGGTTGGCCCCTCAGTTGTGCTTACCCCTTGAGTAGTTGATTGACCTTGTGTTGTATTGCCACTGCTTACTGTGGTACTACCGCTTTCCGTCGTACTTCCTCCGGGCGATATGGTCGTGGAACCACCTGTGGTTGTACTTCCACCACTTTCTGTTGTACTTCCACTACTTTCTGTTGTACTTTCATCTGACGTAGTAGCAGCACTACCACTAGCCGCCTCAGTGGTGCTGGATGGGTTTTCAGTGTCTGATGCGTCTTGACGCAAGATATGATCCATGTCGCCTCTATATCTCAATGCTGCGCCCATTTGTTCCTCGTCCTTCCATTTCTTATTTTGCTTGTCAAAATGTTCTTCCTCATCCAACTCTGGACTCTCTACACGATCATTTTTGTTAAGCAAATAACTGGGCAAGTTCTTCCTCTCAAGGGGCCTATCATAAAACTCTGAATTCAAGTCGTAATCATCCAAGAACCATTGGCCGTTTTTCAAAGATGCACGGTTATTGATTTTCTTGCGTCCTCCATTACCATTACCAGTCCTTTCCCTCTCAATATTCCCATTCTCAAATTTGCGGTTTTGTTGCTGTTTGTTTTTGTCCGCCACCGAGCGCCTCCCCAATCCCCACCCTAGTTTTTTCTGGAAAGGAGGGATTGGAGCCTGAGATGGAAGCCCGTCTCTTAAGTACATGTGATGGTGAATCAATGGGGGGCCAAATGGGGAAATGCCTTCAAAATCATCTGAATCATCCTCGTCTGAGTCTGAGTCGTCATCATCCCTATCATAGTCGTCCAACAACGAGTAACGATTTCCGTTTGCAGCCAACAAATTATCCATCTGCTGTTGATGTAGCATGGCAGCTGCTGCCGCGGCTTGCTGTTGTTGTAATGCCATCATTTGCTGTTGTTCAAATGGGTTCACCAGAAGCTGTCTTTGTCTGAAAAGATTATTGTTCAAATTGTTTGTCTTTGTGGTTGTGTATGGTACTTTAATCGGCTTGTAAGGTTCCCGTTTTAGCCTCCCAGTTCTAGGGTTTCCATTTGTGTCGCTTTTAAGTTGTGCTTGTGGATACTGCTTTATTGCCTGATCAAACTTCTCAACAAGATCAAGTTCATCCTTGAGATTTACCTGGGATGGGTCGCCAGGCAGTTGAGAAGAATGGAGCTCTGTACCAATGGAAGCTTGAATGTCGGTGATTTCAATGTTCTTTTCATTTCTCTTCTGACCAGCTGTGGATTCAACATTCTTAGGAGACGAGCTTACGTTTTCCGTGTTTTTCACTTGAGCAGTTGAAGACTTGTCCCCGACGGGAGCTTCTCCTTTTGGCTCAGGTTTTGCAGAGAAATGTTCCAAATCGGATGAATTAACGGCCGGAGACCTGCTTACCTGCGCTTTGGCAGAAGCTGGAGGTCCAAATAGCCAGTTAATTATAAACTGCAATGACTCTGATGCTGGAGGTGGATCTTGCTGCTTCAATTGTTTTGGTGTTCTGTTGACAAGGGGCGATGTGGCACAATCTGGACTTTTCCCGTTCGAATTATTACAATTTGAGTAAATTTTGCCATTTTGCGCTGCATCTGCTATTAAAATTAGTGAACACAAAACTAAACTTGTAAAATAAGCTATTATAATGGGGTTTCTTGTGAAAAAGTTTTTTTTCTTAAATTTTCTAGCGCTGCTACTGCTGGGATCCATCGCTTATTATTAAAATGGCTATATAATGATTATTTGCAGCTATACTTTAACAATTACTAGACAGATGAAGACACGGGTGATGGGTGATGGCTTCCTTCCCAATTTACAAATGGACTCAATATCCGATTTTCAACCTGAGCTGAAAAGATGAGAACCGTTAAAACATTTTCGTTTGTAGTGTCATTTATATGATAATGACAACTCATTAGTGGATCCTAGTGGGCATAGGTAATGGCCAATATTTATACATGATAACGGTAACTTATTTCAAAAGTCAGCCACAAGTTCGCCATCCAAGAAATCATGTATAAAACAAAGATGAATGTGAATGCAGGTCAAACGGACAGAACAACAACAACAAGAATAATATATATTTATATAGTTGCGGTTATAATGTTACGGTTAATAAATAAAATAAATAATAATAATAAATAAATTGGAATGCTACTTGGCATGACGTAAAATTGGTTACCCAAGCCAAGAGTTAACTATAGGTACATACAAGCAAAAATGTAACTCGGTGGTCATACATGTCAAAAAAATTATGGCAATTGAAGCAACAAACATTAAAAAATACAATTTATTAAGCTATTTACCATCACATCACATTTACAATTTTTTTATAGTAAAACATTGCTATTTACACACTTCCATTCGTACAATCATCATACGCTGTACGCTACAATATATGCTCTTGAAAATATTTACCAATGTTTGTTTAAATTATTTTTAAAAAATGTTCAATAATATATCTACATATTATTTATGTTTATCTATAAAAAAAACCCATGAACTTTCCATACATACATACATCTATTATTGATTGACAGATTGTTACATGTCAACTGTAATAGTCTAGTGTAAAATGCATCATTGTAAAAAACAAAACAAAAAAAACTACAATATTGGAACATAAATGTGTGTGTGTGCTTAATTCCTAAATAACCATAAAAATACAAAACTGAATTAAAACTAAATTTAATGTAACTTTAAAATGAACGATATAATGATTACATTAAAATTAATATTTTATATGGACTGAATATTACATCTAATTCATTTTGCTCCATCAAAGTGTATAGTTCATTTGTAGACGTGATTTTTTTTTGAACAAGAATAGTATTCAAGGTGGACTTGATATATATACAAATTCGCTGTTTTTGAAACCATGAGTGGCTTAAATAATATTGATCCATATTGTAAGTGCGTATAACAGTAAAAACTGAACTATAAAAGTTAATGCTGAAAAGGTTGTAATTGTAAAATTCGCATTTAAGTATATATTATTTATATATTTTTTTGACTTTATTGAGGGGGAACTTGCGAGAGAGAAAAATTTACATTTACAGGAATACCTATGTATTTATTTGCAATAAGAACAAAAATAAAAACTTGAATATTTTTATGTACTGCCAAAAAAACGAAACGAAACGTAACAACGAACTCTGCCCAGATTATTATGATGTTTCGCTTAAAATTGGCCTAAAGATATTTTATAACTTTTTTTTTGAAAACGTGTAGTGATTTCTTCACGCCCGCAAAATGAATTCATAAGGAACATTTTAAGGTATCATCATCATCATCATGTTTCGTGATTTCTAATTAACCTGGCAAACACAACAATGTGCAAACCAGAAAACATCGTTCAAGAACCTCTCCCCAGATCCATCCAGTGCCACCAACCGTTTCTGAACATATTTTTGGCGACAGGAGGCTCTAACACCTGGTCCCACGTTGCACACGCCGTTACAGGGGGATCCATCCCCATTTGCACAAAACTCTGCGCGAACCATTTGCAAATAGCGAGGATCATCCAGGTTCACCACGTACATCCAATTACCTTCATTGTTCATTGCGGCTTGGGGAGCAATGAAGTTTGAACGGGTAGGGCAGAGCTGCAGGGAAGTTGGAGAAAAAAATAGTAAAGAAGATGAATTGTTTATGCATAATCAATTTATTATATGAGTATGTATGATAGACAGGGGAAGTGACTGGAATTTCCAAAACATGCCAGAAAAAAATACGCCACAGATTTGATGTCTCTAACAAAAACAAGTAGTAGTATGACAAGCAACACAACAAATTATAACAATACAAAAGCAAAACTAAAAATTACTCAGGCATAAACGTCCCCTGTCACTTCTTTTTTTTTGCTTAAAAAAAATCTGCCATAGGTAAATGTTCTCTTTGCCATCTCACGTCACATATCATTTGTCACTAAACAAGTTTACGCATCACTTGATTTTGCTTAAAGGTTTTGCATGAACATTATTCATTATCATCATATGCTATTATTATTACCTGTCCATCTCCAGAAACTTGTCTTTTTCTTCGGCTGTAGCCACCCTGATGCTGTTGCAAGTAGGGATACGCGGGTCGGCTGGTTACTGGATCTCGATGATTCCACCACATGGACTGAATCATTGGAGGGATGGCAGCTGCTGCAGTAAACTGGTATCCACCACCACCACCACCCCCGCCATATCCACCATGTTCCCTTTGTTGTCTATTGTTGTTTGCACTGTAGTACGTGTTGGGGTAGCCATTGTAAGTTTGATTGTTATTATTGTTGCTGTTTCGAAAGTTATTGTCATTTCCATTATATTGATGATTATGATTATTATTATGGTGGGGCTTGTTGTCGTTTGGAGAGCTGTAGCCACTCTGATAGCCAGGAGGGCCGTATGTTTGCGAGATCAGAAAAAAGTCGCGGTCTGACTCACTTCGTAGGAATTGTTTGTATGTTGAACCGTATTTGTACAGAAGATATGAGACCACATCCCTGCAACAGTTAATACAAAAATGGATGAGAGACAATAAAAGCATTTTTTTTTAAATCATGACTACCTGGCATGGTCACTTATATCACATGGTTTTTTTTCTCGCCTTCGCATCAATCACACACAAACAAGTACAAAATTCACTACGCAATGAAAACAATGCAAAAATACCTAAGCTCTAAATTTGCAAAAGGCCATGAATTTACTTGACCCTGGATCTCCTTCAAAGGGTCCTTTTAGTTAGGAAGCCATTTTTCTATTAACAACTCATTTCTACTCAACAATCTTTCTTCTGACTTCTATCACCTGTTCAGCAAAAAAAAGTTAATTGTTTCTTCTTTTCATTACAAAAGTCAATATTTGATTTTTTCATAATCGTCGAGGTACAGTGCAATGTCATTTGCAGCTAGTTAATACCTGAGCCATTCTAATACGTATTTCATTGCATTATTGCATATAATTGTGGCAGTAATAGCCCTAGACAGGCACGAAGTCCAAAAAATATATTAGTCAGGAGATGGAATTTTTACTACTACTACTGCTACTACTTCAGTTTGTTGTTGATTGTTGACAGAACGATTAAGCCATAAAACACATACGTATTATGTGTCATTCATCAAGTCAATTAACACAGATCGATCGTTTGGCTCAAGGTGGATATACTCACGACAAATCCATAAAATCACATAAACACATTTACAACAAACAACACAAAGCATCTTCAAATAACAATTGACATTAAAAAGATCAAATGGGGCATGTAATATGTGATGTGATATCCCACCAACTAAAAAAATGAATACTTATAAATACCTACTTTTGTTGGCTGACAAGCTCCGTTAAAAAAAAACTTTTAAACTAAATATATACCTATTGAGCAAGCACCTATCATTTTGAACAAATTGTCTGTGAAGCTGACTGACAAGCAAAAACATCCATGCACTGATACACAAGTAATTAGGGATGTTAATCATGGCAAAAGTGGAGTCATGTCATGCCAGCAAAAATAAATTTTCTCATTATTGCATGTCAATTAATTTGAGAGAACTGCTATTAACAATTAAGTTTGTGTGGTGGCGTGACTGGCTGGGTCGTTATATTGGGTAACGGAAGCACAGGGACTTCCCCGATATCGTTTTTTAAACTAGCTAATAATAATAATATTGTTTTTATTACGATTCTTGATTACATTATTGTTATTGTTATAGCATATCATGATTTTGGAGAAGAAAAAAAACAATACAATAAAAGTCTAGCTGGTGCTATTACCACTTATTATACAGTTTGAAATTAAATTGTAAATCCCAAACTACTTTTTCTAGAGAACTATTATCCATTGCCCATGACATGAGCTCGAATTTTAATCAAAACTCCAACACTTAAATAAATATTTATAAAAAAATGATAATTTAATCTGACATTGAACTTGAGTTTTTACTCTTTACTTTTTTAATGTTCTTTTGTATTTCCTAGTCTATAAACTCGCACTAATCAGAGTACTTTTCATGCTCATAATATATTTTTACAATAATTAGTAAGGACAAGATGGAATTCCTGCTGCTGAGCTGACAGATGTGTTAAAAAGTTAATTACTCATTATCAATGATTTATCTCTATCATATCATCATAATATATATGCATTCCTGTCTAAGTGAGTATAATTTATTTTTACCAGTATGCTAACATCAGCAGTAGGTATTATGCACACAGAAATATCCCCGCCATATGAAACGTGATCCTGTTCCTTTTAAAATGTTGATATTAACTAGGTATATAATATATAAATATGTATGCATATATTTTTTTTATCCTAGAGAGTATAATTTTAATTTGTAATCAATGTATTTACTTACGTGGGATACGTATCAATTTTTTCACAAAACGTTGATCCATGTTTTGCACAAGACGGAGTCTCTCCAGGTGGGGCAGGTAAGTACGGATACTTCTTGACAGGATAGTAAGAGCTTGGTGGATAGCCCCCAAGTACTACACAAGTTGAGATTGATAAAAGAACAAGCACTGTTGCGAATCCTGTTGTTGTTGTTGATGATGATGATGATGATGACGGCGATTTTATTAATATTCCAGGCATTGTTTCCTGTTTGTTGTAATAGGATCTGCTCCTGCTACCACCATCACCACCTTCACTGCCACTATTTTTCTTTGCTGCAAAGTTATTACTGCAGGAGCTCCGTTTTCTGTGAGGTTGCGTGATCTGCAAAAAAAAATGGCAACAACAAAAAATAAGGATGCATAATATGTAATATAAACTCTAGTCTAATCATCATCCTCCTCCTCATATCTTTAAATCATAAAGTAAAAAAAATACTACACAAAAAAATGATGATCACATTGTGTGTCGCTTCTCGTTATACACTACTAACAATAAAAAGCTCTTTCATTTCTATAAATAATATTATTGTAAAGCACGTGTGAATTGTAGCTTATTTCATTTTTCTCTGTTGCTTTTTTAAGCTATATGCCATCAGCCATTAAAAAATTTTTTTTTTTTGATGACGAGTGGACAGAAGAAGCGCAAGTGACGCCGGCTTTTCGAAAAATAATAATACGTTCCTGATATTATGTACCTTAAATAAATGGCAGTTTAATGAAGACAATATTTTTTTCTCTCTTTTATTAAGCCTTACTGTTCATGATTTGTGAGCTTGATAGGTACCCATTTTATTGTTTTTTTAGGTATCATGTCTACAAAATGTAGTAAATCATGAATGACACCGTATCCAGAGCATAATCCAGAGGCAAAAGTTCGGCCGAGCCAGTAAGCCAAGCAACAGAGCGTGCCACGCTTTTGCTCAGGTGTAATTTGCAGTTGAATGAGATGGCTACAATTACATCTTCCTTGACTTGATTTAATGTTGTGGGAACTCCTTCTCTTGTGCTGCTACTTTGAAGCAGCTGAAGAAGAAAAAAAATTACTTGAGTGACTGAGAAGAGTATAGGTTTTTGATTCTGGTAAACAGAACAGAAGTGAGTATTTTTTTTATGTATGGGATATGGACGATTCCAATAAAATTTTTATTTTTCATGCATGTCCACTATATCTTGGGCTCGAGAACGTGAAACTAGTATGATATGATATGATACATACATTAAAAGTATGTATGTAACGAACTATGAAAGTGAAATGCCTTTTTTGTGTAAATTTGCTTCAAAATTCTAACAATTTATTTATGTAGTCTCTCTCTATATATGTATGCCCGCGAGACGTGGTAGATTTTCAGACGATGATAAGCATGGAATATTCATACTTGGACTGTTAAGTGGAAAGTTTAATAAGCTAAACAATAACAACAAGAAGCAAAATAGCAGGAAAAGCTACTGTTTGTAGTTTGTACAACGTTTTGTTTCTATTTTTTTATACCAAAAGATAACAATCTCGTGTTAAACCTGCCTATGTATTTTTATGTATTTTCTCAGCTCTCAGCATAATAAAAAAATTGTAAAAATATGCTGGAAACTTGCAATCTTTATTTCTATATTTATATTGTAATGTTCGAGGTAAAGTTGGAAAATAATAAAGCATTTTGACAATATTCATTCACTAGTTAATGCTTGTATTAGTAGCAAGTTTAAGTTTAAAGTTTATTATTCAGAACGCTATTACTCCAATCTTTAGCTTTGCAATTAATCATATTTTGTCAATTATTACTAAACACGGCGTGTACATATTACATATGCAACAAAGTCAGTGGGTTTATTTATGTTGTAAATTTTTTGTAACACCACCAGTACCAGCGGAGATAAAATTGTATAGAAAATTAAATTATCTCATTATATGTTGATGACATCTCCTCTCTCTCTCTCTTTACATTTGAGATAGTTTTGCATTCGTGGAATAGTACATGTTTCCTAAATCTTCAAGAAAATAATCTTCACAGTAGTTGCCAATCAGTAAGTCATTGCTAACTGTGTACTGTGTATATAGGCATTTTGAAGTGGCTATACACATACATATTATTCATGTAAACCTATTATACGTAAAATGACGAGCGCCTAGTGCTAATAAATTTTGTCATTAAAAAATTGCATTTTTAATAAAAACATAAAAATCATGGTTAGGTAATAACAACAATATTGTACAAAAATGATACCTGATACATAATTATGAGGGTAGCCAACAACAAGTGACACGCAGCATTTTGTACATATTTTGGACGCAAGTTTACAGTCACACAAAATATTCAACTTCTCGCCTCAACTAAATACATACATACATTATTATATTCACTCAGCACATTTGTTTCTCCACAAATCTCTTAAGTCAAGTGATAAGAATTTTAAGCACGTACATTCATACATCTCTCTACGCATATTATGTTACCACAAACAACAATAATAATATCCCCATAGTCCATACTCACATATTAGACTCGTGTAGTAGATGTTGTTACAAAATAACTGCACATTTGTAAGATTTTTTTCTCTTCTTCTTTTTGAAAAGACGGAGCATGCATTTCATTTTCATCATCCTAATCATCATGAGTTGCATATTATTATTTTTTTAATATCATTGTTGTCAAAAATGGTTATTAGCTCCTTTTGATTTTGGATTCATCATTTCACACATTTATACAATACATGCCTATTATACAATGTACCATGAACGTTATATATTGTTCTTCATAGAAATAAGAGTTGAATGTACGACTGTGCTCCATAAAAGTGTACAGGTGCTCAAATAATATATGTAGCAAGTCATAGGAATATTCCATTATTTCCAAGAATTGACAGACAAGATGCAGATGCAGTTTGAAGGTATTTTAGATGTAAAATGAGAGGAATGCGTTCTACTTGTACATTCACGGACAGTTGATTGAATCGTATCATATATCATAGTGAACTCGTGATTGCAGAAAAAAATGCAACTTTTCTAGACCGGCTTTTATGCTCAGGGTGGCAGTGTGCAGCATACAATCAATAACAAAAAATTTACGATTTTTTTAAAAAATTAGCAATGAAATTGAGAAGGTAACATAACATATTGCTATTTAGCCAAAGCAAAGTCATTTTACAATTAAATACA
>JAHZNC010001987.1:0-13154 GCA_027744095.1 Zhuqinia jingwanae | reverse complement strand
AAAACATATACAAGTCAAGCATTTGAAAAGAAAGTCTGTACAAAATGATGGTTTGTGTTTACGTATGCATTTATGTATTTGAAAATGACATACAATTCAAAATTATACTTTGAATAATTGTAATCTATAAATTTGATCTCTGTATGTATATCTGTCATGTAGCGCAAAGATGATAGTTTTTGAAAGATTAAATTCTCCAAAGAAATGATGCAATTTATAAAACTAGCACTAGTTCTTTTCAAGTTTACATCTCCACTTCCACTCATTATTACCACCACACATCACTTACATATTACTATGCATTTTATTAATTTGTATGCAAAGGAAGACCCAACAATAAGTTTTGTTACTGATTAAATTTATGCAGCGAGCGAGCAATTGTAATGAAGAGTCTATGCAATGCCCGGCTCATTTTTTTTACTTGTTGCTGCATAAAGGGTCCATGGTATGACATGAAGACAGAAAAAATGGAGATGAGTTTGTAAGCAATAACATAATAATAGCAAAATGTAGCCGCTGGGTCGTCCTTCATAATATGACATTCCGTATATAGCTATTATTCTTATTTTTCCGTTCTTTATCTTACTTAACACATGCATTCATGACAGACGAAATGATGTCGGAGCATTTGAAACTTTCGACTTGTCTTAATGTCAGACTTATCGTTACACATGCATATTATATAAAACAGCAGACTAGGTATAAGCTTTTTAAAGTTTACCCAGAATATAGCCTCAAGATCACCAAAGATTGTTCCGTGTGTAAATGAGTTAAGGTGAAAACGTCGTAACATGTTATTCAGCTTCATCACCACTGAACACCAAATCATATACGGATACCTATATAATATACTACACACGCGCGTATATATTATTATCATATAGGTATATTTAGAAAATTGCATTGTATTATTATTCTCAACACATTGCCACACTGTAATTTAGCTCGGTCCATCATTTTCATCTCTTGTGTCCATCTTTCTTTTTTTTGGAGGGTGATACTACAAAATGCCTTGAAGCAAACCTATATGCATGTAAGGTATTTTTTATACCTCTTTTAATTCATGGGGATGATTCTTCAAAATATTTAGTTTGACCTTTGCACAGGCACCAGAGGAGTGTAAGGAAAAATTCGCAGCAGAGCAAAGTGGTTTTGAAGCTTATACCCGCATGCATCCATAATAGGCTATGCACTATATATAATAATGAAGAAGGGTAATAATAGTAAACTATCTGTACTTACAAATTACACAGTGTACATCAACTTTCCATCATCAAATCAAAGACAATTTTACGTCTTTTGTGCTAAAGAAAGCTTGCATCCTATACCCTACCGCCATGTCTGCATGAACGTTTAATCACCTTCATTCTAGGTGGTACAATCCTCAATGATCCACAAAAAATATATACAATAAATACTTCGAATTGTACTTCACTTCAAGCGAAATTCTGCTTCCCTGTCATGTATCCTTTGATTTTTTCGGCATTGTTTTATACGTCAAATGAGATTGGCTCATTAGAGTAATTATTGTTGCGATATGAGTCAGTAAAAAACTCAAGTCTTTTGTAAGTAGTATTACATCAACATAATATATATTTTGACCAATATACATATATATTTTGATGTTACGCAACTAAAGGCATGCTTCTCCCATTATTATATTTTTTCAGGGAACAATCAACCGTGAAAAAACGTTTGTTTCTTCAACTGTTCACAATAGAGAAGGGAAAGAATAAAGCTCATTCGAAAGATTGATTAGTGTGATAAAGGATGAGCCACAAGACGCTTGTGGCAGTTAACACAATCACAGCGTCAAAAACTTTTGATTGGTCTCGACAGAATAAGATTGGGCTGTAGGAATGATGCCCGCCACAGCTCTCTCTCGCTCTCTCTCTCTCCGTCTGTGAAGATGAGTTTATACATTTCCCAGTTCCGAATTAAAACCAGGCGATATATATACGTATATATTAAGTGGCAACGTGTATATTAAAAGTTTACTTCATTGTTATACCATCATCAGAGTGTGTGAGTGAGTAGTGCACTTTCGTATTGTAGTATCATTCACACACACTGATGAAGCATTATATTGACTGACAATCGACAAGGGATATTTTCGAAATAGATGGATGATGTTGCGGATAGAGCTTAAGTTCGGCAACGAAAGTGAAGTTAACGTTTCATGATAAGATGGCAATCAATCTTCTTAAGCTATCATGGAGCTGATGATGAGATGCATCAAGCGAGCCTTTTGCTGGTGGAGGGAGAGGAGGAGAGCGGCTTTCTGTTTCTTCTCTACTTTGCTTTTTGCTGTGTGTGTCGATGTCGATGTGATTTGTATCTGAGATGAGAATACGACAAGAAATACATCAGCGGCTGGTGTGGTACCCCCATTTTCAAGTCTCTGGATGTAATATTATCAAGTCCGAGTCTGGTGAAGGACATACACACACTTTTGCTTCCATCATACCCACAACACAATACAATAAAAAAAGAATCAACATCGTGGTATCATCCCCCATCATCGTCATTATTACCACAAGAGAACAACAGTGTAACATGGGGCTTATTTTTTGTCTGTTGCATCCAATCAGCATTTTTGTCCAGGGTGATCATTATCTCGGGGAGAGTTTTTTTTCCTCTTTTCTATATTCCATGATGACTCTTGACTTTTTTGACACCCTACGCTTTTTTCATCAATCTCCCTTGAAGGGCTTCTTCATTTGTTCCTTTAGCTTTTTCCTAGTTGAACCCATTTATAAGGTACAGTATAAGGTACATAATATATAGCTGAAATCATAAAATTATTGGGCGACGACGATAGGCAAACGAAAAGTTATCCATTTTTTGTGATGTCTGCACAGATAGAGATTTTGAGAGATAGAGGCAGGTTGAAAAAAAGATGAAAGCACGAGAAAAAACTTTTAAAAATGATGCATACACGGATATAGTTCGGTTTATGACTCCCTGCCTGGAGGACACAAGATACCCTTTTTATATCTTCATAGTGAGTTTTAACCATGAACTTGGCTTGGCAATTGGGTTTGGCTCGAGTAAAGCCCAAACAATATTACCACGAATTGTATTGTTATTTGCCTGATGGCTAGGCGTATGTTGAGATGAACACAAAAGGGTTTTGTGAAAATAATGCCGAAACAAAATGAGTTCCGAGACTGTGAAAGTGCTCCTAGCTAAATACATATTTAGGTGAGGTACATATATAAATATACCTTTGTTAAGTCAACGCTTATCACATGTACTTTTTTTTGTGCACATACTTTGTTCATAAGTCATCTTTCATCATCAGAAAAATATTAGAATAAAAGAAGACGCTGTGATACAGATGTAACAATAATTCTTTTACTACTTCCTACATTATGATCCACCATGAGATCATCTTATTCGAATTTAGGGGAAAAAGGGCATATAAACGAAGACAGGCGACCGGAGGTATTTCACAAATCAAAATAAAAGTGAGAAAAATGATGATTTGAAATGGGCAAGTGCAAGAAGTGCCCTCACTTGCCTAGAGGCAGCTGCAAAAAGGGTCCTTTATTTTGAAAAAAATGAGATGATGATTGGATTGTTACAATATATTCTCATCTTTTTGGTTGTATGATGATTACTCCGAGTAATTTACCCTCGAAATGGCTAGGTTGTAAAATATCCCTTTTTACAATAACACACAACTCTTTTATTTTCTTTGTATTTTATGCGTGTTTATTACTTGCAAAGTGTATACAAGTATTATTGTTATTACATTTCTCATATTCATATTTCTCCAGAGAAGAAATGAGTAACATTATCCATAAAATAGGTTATTTTGAAAGGGATAAAGATACTTTTCTGGCAGTGGCATCCGTACTCGATGTGTATACGCATAATAACATATTCTTCTTCTCTTATGGCGATACACATTCATATGTATATGCTTTTATACAAAAAATATCTTCAACAATGCATTGGCATTTTTTCAACCTTTTCTCAATTGAATCTTACTGCTGCATGGCAATTTACTCTGTTTTTCAAAGTTGTTTATATGACAAGAGAAAATATCAAGAAAATTGAATGTAATAATCAAGCCTTTATTCAGAGGAAGCACACACATCATCATCATCAGCATCAAAATGAAGTCTTTTCTTCAAGTAGAATTGACCATTTTAATGCGAGCCCTTGAAAATGTCTTATTTTGTGGATGGAACTTATTATCTATGTGCATATCATTTTGTATGAATACATACTATTCTTACAATGCGCCTAATAAAGTTGTTTATCAACCAACTACAATCCACACGTCTTCCCTATTAGCATCAACATCTTTTCAGCGTAACAAATAATTTTAATTCGCGTTCAGGTAACCTAGTTGTGAACAAAAAAGAAATTTGCTGTGATACATAACCTAGATGCGTACGCTCACTTGGATATATATGTATAGCTTCGCGTTATGCTTAAGTAATACTTGAAATGCACAAATATTAGCAACTTGTGTGTTTAAAGTAAACTAGATATAAGTAATTGTACTGAAGACAGTTTCAAAAGATTGCCTGTAGCAGTGGTATAATACAAGTTTTTTACTTTCCCGGTCCATGGGTCAAAGTAAACAAAATCAATTTAGTATAAAACTCAAAAGAATTTTTTAATTCAACAGCAAAAGTAAAATAAAGGTGCGCTACCTGCAGAACATACTATTTTAAGATTTTTCTAAACTTTCATCACCCAATCAGTATATTGTACGACTGCACCTGCGCGAGCTCTTCTTATTTAAAAATATACATAATACGACAATGATGTTGTTGACGTGAATTTTTTTAAAAAAACACCTGGATGTCTAAATTTATTTAACGTTTCGCATGATATGAATTTATTTAATAACGTTTGACGCAAATCGACATGACCACCATGAAAAGAGTCAATGATGATTATGATATGTCTGCTGAATTTGCATTTAAATTAAAAGTAGGATTTTATGTCTTATAAAAAAATCACAATGAATCTCTCCATGTTTCTATCCCATATTGTGCACTTGGTATTTTTAGATTATATGTCCAATTAACATGGACCTACTCTTGCTCATGTGTGCACATCTTTGCCCATCCTAAAGTTGACTTTAAAGTCAATCTTTTTTCTTTCATCATGTGAAAAGTCAAACTGTGACGATCAAGTATGCTGCTATACTATTCATAAAAGCAATGCAATTTAGATGGAAGAATCCATGAAAGCCTTTAAGATTGAAATAATTGTGCTATACCAGTAGATTTTCAATTTAGAAAGTCACGAGTCACGAAGAGGTTTGGCGAGTTATGGACGTACACCCTTTTGCTTTATCACCACTTGTCGAGTAGTTGTTGTCGAAATGCCCGCACAACAGCATTCACTTTTTAATTTTGTGAAGTGAGCTTGACGTGTGTTATTATATTATTTACTTAATGAAATTTGCTCCGGAGATTGTAATTAACGGGCTGGGTAATATTCAAAATCAGTTTTGCTGTTGGAATTTATGAATGTGTACTTACATTGCTATTACACGGATTTATTAGAGCTAATCGCGGAGAGTTTTCTAGCCAAAATTACATTACAAGCCTACTGGAATGATGTCAGTATCTAACTTAAAATTATGTGGGGACATGCATGAAAATTACTAATGTTTAATCTCAGCTATAAAGGTACATTTCGCCATTGTTAATTATGTTTGCATTGTCCAGCTGAAATAATTCTTACCTATCATGCATGAATCGCAAATGGGATTAACAATGTTAATTTAACATCCGCAATAAAGTGTAAGGACATAAACTTTGACTTTGGCTACCTGTCAATTTTCGTCAAATAGAAGCACATGGAAAAGGAAATTAGCGACATTGTGCTTTTGTAAGAAGTGTAACCCTTTGAAAAACACATTTATTCCCATATGTACACACACCAGCCTTACCGCTTCATCATAAACCTATTCTTCACAGTACCTTTTGCTGGTTGCCTTTCATGAACGCCAACTTTATGCACGTACATATTATCGCTAACCTATACTAAATCGTATACTCTTAACAAATTTGATTTTGTTTTGAAAGACGCCAACAAGCAACAAATTGCATTAAAGACTTTTCCCAAACGACGCTGAATATTTATTTCCATATTCGATATCAGTTTCCACTTGTCACCATCAACAAACCTTTTATCCTCCTAATAAAATATAAATACAATAAAGTTTTTTCTTTGACGTCAACAAGAAGTACGATATTCAGTATTTATCAGGCTCGATCATTACTGTTTCAAGACAAAGCTATTTATTTATAGCTTTCATCACTTGCTCACAAGTCACAATAGGTAACAATGCATTATCTTTAACATTATCTTCCATTAAAATTAATCACCCCTTTTACTAGTTTTGTCATGTCTTTTGCGTATCTCATCAATACAAGGACTAGCCCCTTCGTTGTTGACGTATTTATAGATTTCAACTACGCAGCATGTCCTTTCACCACTATATTCAAAAGTATTTACATACCTACAATCATTTCGTTTCTGTCAACTGACTAACAACGCGGCTGTTGTACTTGCTTGCGTACTAAGCATTTCATCCTATCCTAAAAGCTGTTGTTTTTAACGATCATCATCATTGCGTCAAGTTTGTAATTCTTTAAGTAAAATTAAAATCATGTTCACCAACGAATTTTTAACAGATGAAAGGCGTTACGTGAACAACTTTTAAGTAACAATCATCATCATTGCGTCAAGTTTGTAATTCTTTAAGTAAAATTAAAATCATGTTCACCAACGAATTTTTAACAGATGAAAGGCGTTACGTGAACAACTTTTAAGAGTACTCCTCTATTCCCCCACATTGCTTGTTTTACCTGATTTAATGTTATGTTTGTTCCACTTGGGATTTATTGCTCCACGTCCAGAAATGTATTATGCGTGTGTGGGGATCTAAAGTTTTTTGAAGTGGTAAATAGTCACTGAAAAACCTGCTCAAACAAGTATAAAGCGAGTACGCATGTATTTATGCATGCATACATAGTTTTGTAGTGTGGTTGACTGGATTTCAAGTCATGAAAATTTATTCAAGAAGACTCTAGTTGACTCGTTGGTTCTTTTATATTACTCTTCTACATTAAATTTAACCTGTTGTATATATGTATGTATATATATACGTACCTTTGAGTCAGTCGTAGACTCTCTCTTTCTCTCCGGGTCGCTCTACAGGTCAAGATCAGATAAGCGTACAAATAGAATTAACTCTCTGACTAAAAGCATACATGCCACAACCAAGAATATTGTCTCGTTCTTCAATCAGCCACTTGACTTTATGATCAAGCTGTTACTAAAGTAAACATCGCCCAGCCAAACTACATGCACAAAAATCCTCCTCTTCCTCCTCTGCATGGCTAGAGATGTTTTTTGTGGTGAAGGAGAAAGAGAGAGAGACGCAGATGTGATTTTAAAATTTCAGTACTGTACATTTTACAACACCTCTTCTTCTATCTACCCTTTTTTCTACTTTATGACATTCTATACTTGAGTAAGTACATACACTTTTACGTCCTCTTTCAAGCTTGATTAGAGCAGGCGAACACTTCTAAAACTGCGTATTACTTATCACATACTCAATAAACGAACAGGTTAAAATTGTTTAAGTAAACAAGCAAAACATTTAAAAGTTGTGTAAAAGCGGTGGAGCATCCAATTGAATAGGTAGTGGCAATAAAAGCATCATATATATCGTATTTATTAAAACGCTACTTATAAACTGCCGAGCAAATAGCAGAGAAAAAAAATCTATGCTGATTTTTATATTTTGGTTCTGAAGAAGGCAATGGAAAAATCCAAAACTTTGCGTGTGTAGTAGTATTTATTTACCATCATCTTCTGTGTAGAGGATGCTTTTACAACTGTGAAGTCAACTGTTGTTATCATAAGGTTTCATCCACACACGCTTTGAAATATGCTCTTTAGTAATAAAATATCAGGAAAATCTTTTGAGGAATCTTGACCAAATATGGATGCACTTGGCTCAGGTAAATACAGGAAAAAAAGTAATAATTCTCTTGGTCTGAAGAGCGAGATCATCGAGTGTGGTGGTGGTGGCTGCTGTATTGGTTTAGATATCCCGCAAGGATTTTCAAGTGTTTTCAAAGATCTTTAAGCCCTTTCGTTTTCACAGACATGGCATTCACAATGTATGTACGTGTGCAGTCTGTTCTCAAGTTATACTCTGTATATTTACCAATATCGTCACACTGCAAGCATTTCACTGATCTTAATCAAAAGATGTGAGTGTGTGTGCTTGTTTATGAATCTAAATACTCGTCATGTGATGCTGCTCTTTGGAAAACAGCTCGCTAAAGAGAATCACCCCTTGTCATATTTCAAGTGAAAAGAAAACAATGACAGAGAGAACTGCATAACAGGAATCTTAAGAATCAGATAAAATTTGGGAGGTTTTGGATTTATCTATAGCGGAATAAAATGGACTTGAACAACTAGTGTCCTTCTTCACGTCATTCCTATAAAGTGCATCCATACCTACTCGCATCACAACAACATAACACAAAAAGTTGAAAAGTTATCTACTACATAAGCGACCCATATCTTTTAAACTCAAGTCACTCTTCCCTTTACAGTTTCTCTCTCTCTCTCTCTTAAGAAGCCTCTGGTGGACCGACCGCATGGCACGGCACGACACACGGCTGGAAATCGGTTGCTTTCTATTGTACTTAATCTTCGAGAACAAAAATCAAGTTCGTAAAGAACATAAAATAAAAGGGAATAAGAAAGAGCCTTCCACCACCACAAACCAGTATAATAACTCTGTGTGGACAATCTTTTCATTCAGAGATTGTATACTTATGTTATTGACATGAAAGGACGACTGGAAAATGTGTGGTTAAAAGGCGTTTGTTTTAACAACCAAAAAGAAGAGGGAAAATGATGCACACACACACAAAAACAACAGCAAAGATTTGTTCTTGCACTTTATATACATACATCTCTGTGTGGACCTTTCTTCATCTCTAAACGAAAACCTTGTTTGGAATGAAAGACAAAAAATCTATTAAGAATGAAGAGCTTTTGGTCAGAAGTTAAACAAGTCAGTTTCGTCTTTTTACATCGCTTCATCATCATCATCATCATCATCATCACACGACAAAAACATACACAACATCATACAAAAAAATACAGGCTCATTGCCACAATAACACACAAAAAAATATCTTATTGGTGCAGAATACAGATCTCTCTGGGCATTAAAAGCCCGTCTGAAAGTTGTGTAACTTTTAACATTTTGATTGTATTGAAACTAGCGTACATGAACATTGCACGGTTATTAGTCAAAATTTGTGGTTACGTCAAGTCATGTAGTCTGGCAGGTTTTTCTCGATATGAGTCTTGGTAATCGACTAATGTATTTTCTCTCTGGAATGTCTACATTTTTTTGCGGACAAGGGAAGAAAATTGATGATGATGTCGATACGTTAAGAGAATGAGCACGTATGGTAACACACACGCTTGCTTCACTCTCTCTCTCTTTTGCTAAACACAGATTGCGTTTGGTCAACACAATATTCTTCTTTTTTAATGTATAAATTCAAAAATCACTTTTCCATTTTTTATTTTATTCTGACTTATCTTGTATTTTTATGAATGTGCCTACCCATACACTGCTCATTTTCATTGATACAAGAACTTAAATTGAAAAAGCATTTTTTTTTTGTAATGAAAAGAGCAGATGGACTATGTATCTGAGATGAATGCATCACCACCACACCATCAAATCGTATATCACCCTTTCACTGATGATAACCAAATTCCTTGGTGTATTATCAGCTTTCAATAATATTCCAGCTTAAAAAAAGGATGATGATGATATTACGAGATGAAAATGCTCTGGCCACAATCATAATGGAAATTCATCGCTTATTTCTATTTTTTACATCAACTCGTCTTGCAAGTGAGTCCCGTGATGAATTCCTACGGTTTTATGGTGCTCTGCATGCAGGCCTGTATTATGATGATCATTATACGCCACACTTTTCGTTCCAAAATAGGTTTAGTACAAAGAGACAAGAACTGACGAAGAAGAAAAAGAAAAAAATAAGAGCTTTTACTGCTTCCATTAGAATGAATGTGTTAAGCTCATTATTCATCTGGGAGAAATTGGATTGGACTGACTGAGAGGAGAATAAGTAGTGTAGAAGTAGTAGTAGGCAAGAAGAAAATATTATCTTTTGGATGTGGTGCTGGCTTATTTGCTACTTGGAGGAACGTGGTGTTTGGATTTATCTCGAATGGGCTTTGAAAAGCGCATTAGTGTCTTCAGCCACTTCAATATTAAACGCTTATATTATTATCCAGCAACTACACTATTACATGACAAATCGTTGGAGGATTTTTTACGCTTCATTCTCTCTGATGGAGTACAAGAAGACTCTTCTTCTTCTTCTTCTTCGTCGTCGGTGCAATAAAAAATACTACTTTAATTTATTCATATATGTATGTGTACTAGTTTGCACCAATGACGTATTTATGTACCTACTCTTTTTTAAGATTTTCGGTGTACGTATGACACAGTCAATGCGGCTCGTAAAATGAGAGAGAGAATGTTACTTAAAATAAAAAGTAAAAATCGGGAATATATAAAAAAACAAGTTGGACTACTTTCAAATGATCAAAGTGTATCCTAAATCAAAGAAAAGGAGCCAAAAGTCAAGTCTGCTACAGAAAATAACATCTCCAGTTTCAATTTTTAGTAGTAGTAAAAAAAAGGTAACCAAATACCAAAACCAAGTAGGTATACATACACATGCATATTATATTCGGATATTGCGGATAGGGAGACACGAACACGCAAATAAACATTAAAAAATGTTTTCAAAGTCCAACCATGAAGTAGAGACGTTAAAAAATTTCAAAAAATTTCAGCATCATTATTATTATTATTATAGGTATATGCGTTATTACTTTTACAATTTAGGTTTTGATGTGTAATATTTTGCAGGCAATCGCAAAGGTAAAGTCTGCAAGAAGAAATATACAAAGCCAAAAACATCATTCGTCATGCGACTTGGCAAAAATGGATTCTGTACTGGATATGTACTGGCACATACTCGCAACCGTCCGACCGTCTTTGTTTAATTTGTTGATACAAAAAAAAACATTTTTATTGTAAATTATTTTTTTTGGATCCATGATATTGACCTGAGAAGTAATTTACGCGGTGATTTACTAACTTATTATATTGCCGAAATTCCAAACATGTCTTCGCGACAATTTGGAGAAAAGGTTCACTTTTACATAAACTTGCTTCATCAAGTGGCTTATAAAACATGCAAAAATTACACAGGTATATTATTTTATTTATCTTTCTCCTTCAACTAGTAGTAATAAAAAACTAACTATCTTGGACGGATCCTGCGTGTCCATTTTGCTATCAACAAGAAATATTATTGCTTCTTCGAGTCACGTCTTTCCTGGTATTCCAGACATTATTACAGCATCATTGCTCTTCTCCCCTCGACTATCATCAGATTCAAGTGTGCACGGATTCATCTTTTCTGTACATATAAACTAGCCTACAGCCTTAATGATGGATGACCCTCGGTTGATCTCCTCTCTGGTAAAAACCGGACTTGCTCAATTCTTGTCGTCGTGTCAGTTTTGTGTGCGGACTACAGTGTAATAATCAGGATTATTATAGAGCTTCATGTAACACCACATAGTAGGCTAATAAGAGAAGATGATAGGAATGATGCTTATATATGCCATCATCATCATAGCCAGTTTTTCGGTTTTAAGAAGAAGATGAAGAAGGCAAGCTTATACTGTAAGAGCTTTGCCACGTTTTCTCTACGATGAGCTCGGAAAATTTCTTGGCTCTTGGATCATAACCAGTGTGACTTGGTGGTGTGCATACATTTCGTTTCTATTTATCGTATCGACAACCACAATTACAATAGCTGATTACTCCGAAGGAGTGCCTGTTTTACAATGGCAATCGCACAAAATCACTCTCTCTCTCGTCTTTTGTTGGTGTTTGGTGCTGGTGAAGATGTAGAGGATGGGGGACTCTCATTGAAAGGAGTGAAGAAGAAGGTGAAATGAAATGATGATGGTGCTATTCAGCAGCAGTAAAAGAAGAAAAGGTTTGTATTTTTTTCAAGTTCAATACTACCACCACTACCATTTATATCACCACAATCCACAATGCTATATCACAGAGTTCTCAACTCAATAGCAGTTTTGTATTATTGGTTATATTAGAGTGCAGGAGAAAGGATGATGATGCTGCTGCTGCTGCTGCTGGTGATGATGATCGTGGCACGCCAGGGAGGCACGACTGCATGTTGTCGGCCCAAGAGTCCCCTCGAGCTCACATTCTCTGCTTCATTAAGCCCACGTTTTTATGTAAAAGCTATAAGATGTGGCCAGATCAAACATCAATCCATTCCTCGAAAATTACAAGAACCAAAACGAACCTGTGTGTATTCATTTACTTGCATCAATTTAATATGAATGTTGAAGCTGGACATTAAGACAACATCATATAACCTATGCCTATATCTTGTGTGTATGTATGTACATGTGTGGATTATCAAAAATTTGGGATATTGGGATATATATTGTAATTTAATTCTAATATCAATACCGAACCGATATATATGTACACCTACCACCAAAAGACTTATAATTATGGCACGGCACAAAACCAAAGCCAGAGAGTAATTTATTTTATTTTATTACTTTTAAAATACTGCAAAATATACGCATTTCGAGATTTTAAGATGAACGTACGTGTACAGGTTTCGTGATAAATGATAATCCATACAGTACAGGTTTTGTACTTCTTTTAAGATTTGGAATCCGATGCGACATGTTGATTAAAATATGCGATTGCTGGTGAGACACACGACCATTTCTTTATCGACCAAAAAATCTTTCTTTTTTTTCTCAGCTCTCCTCATTATTTCAAGCACAAGACAAAAAACCGCATGAGAGAGACAGACGTAAAATATTAACCAGTAATAAACCAAACCAGCTCCAGGTGAACGTAGAGCCCACAAAAGTTTACCACAATAATGCGCCTTTCCGTCTCACAAAATAAATAAATCTTGTCCATATAACCTGGATATTTTAAAAGAACATATACCAACACGAAATGCAAC
>JAHZNC010001986.1:0-20487 GCA_027744095.1 Zhuqinia jingwanae | reverse complement strand
CCAAACAACAACAATAGGAAAAATTATGGGAAATATTGTTGCTTCTGATGATAGGATAATTTGTCTATCAATCACGCTTTGGTCACTCCATGCAAAAAAAATGCTTCCACGTTCAACGTTATATAATAATTTTTTTCAGAATTTACCGCAATTTGACAGGCTGGCAAGAATTTTTTGGCAGTAGAAGTCGCATCACACGGAATTGAAGAAAAGCGTACAAAAATAATTTTGTCATTGCATTGTTAAAACAGAATCATTTCAAGTTTGAGGAGATTTAACACATTTTTTTGTTAAGGGATGAAACTCTGCTGCGTTCTTGCGGTGGTGATGATTTGTAGTGGATGGATGAATTCTTTAATTTTTTAACATGGTGATGATGATGATGACAAGTGACTACCTTGGCCTACAAGGTTTCCACCTTCTTCTTTTCTTCACTTCACACACACAGAAACAAAAATAACACTTGCCAAGTTTTTCTTTTATGTCATCATCTTTTGTCTTGTTCTAAATGATTGTTTCTCTCTGTAAGTGTGTGTGTGTGTGCATGTTTGTGCACGCACTTGACAAAAAAAACTTGGTGTAATTTTCTTTCCTTCATTTCATTCTCTTGTTAATATTTGAGTGTGCCTTTTGATGTATACTGTCGTATCAAGGGCCACCCCATTATGATATATTATGCATTATCCATGTATGTATATATTGACTTTTGCTTCTTTTTTTATTCCCACATTTTTAACACCTACAAAATCATTATCATTAATCATTACAATAGATTATGAACGCCATCATCATCGCATCACTTAATTCACCTTCTTCGAATGATGATGAGATGAATTTTTTTTATAGTAAATTGTGAAACTTCCGTGGTTTCAGGTTTCATCAGTCGTCATCATCATCATCTTATCCACTTCTACTATTTTCAGAATCTTATTGATGATGATGACGATGGTCAGAGTTGCAAACAGAATTTATACTATAATGCCTACATTATCTACTCATAATATACATGTTGTTAAATCCTCCATTTACTACCACCATCATCATCAAAAAATATAATCGCGATAATCGTCCAAAAAATTGAGTAAGTAACAAGAAGATAATAATACCAGAGGATAGATTGAATGACGAGAGCTTAGGCAAATGTTTTGAGATATTTGGAATAAGCACAGGCGTTATTTTTATAAAACGTTACACAATAAGTAAGTTTAGTACCTAAACACAAAAAGCCAAAAGACAGATCAAATGGTTAAAGCATATCAAAAGAGCATCCTTGATTTATATCTTTTTTTCCTTTGCAATGAAAAACATAAGTGGAAAATGTAGAGTAGGTATACATGTATAATACACAATGTAGCAAAACAATAAGAATGACATTCTCCATTTCATCCATCTTTGTTGTTGAATCCATCTTATTTTTAGCTTTGTTTGCATGATTATTTTTTTATCCTTGCTCACTTCAATAAAAACGATTGAAGGCATAACAAAATTGTCATCGACATTTTGACAGATTTGTGTGTTTTTTGATCTTCTAATAATATTTATGCTGGTCAGTTGATCATCATCATTTTTTTATTTCCATTGTCGTGTATATAGTCGTTAAATATATACGTAGACATATTTGGATTATTGGCATATCTCTGGTGGTGGTGGGCAATTGGGTAGCAATGTAAAAAAAAAATATGGCAGATTGTTGTACAATTCAGTTTTCTCAAGTGCACAACAGATTACTTGCTTTTAACCCATCTCTCATGTTTCTAGCAGCGTGTGCTAGTTTATACAGGTATAACACACAACAAGCCTATTAAACTTTCACTCTCATTCTCTCAAAACTTAACCGATGATGCAGCTTGTGTGTGTGTGTGCAGTGCAACTCTATATATTATGTTTTCTTAACGCCATATACAGCCATTTATTCACCACATTATCGTCACATTTTATGATACAGTTTTCATCATTCTTATTATAAATCCAAGCACAACACCACCGCAGAGCGCAATATAATGATGATAAAAAATACACATATATACATTATTCAGACATGTACATTTTGTACATTACAACATTTGCTGTAAAACGTAATCATAATCAGAGCCATTTCATCTGTCTTTTGTGAGTTTTGCGAGTGAGTACACATTTTTTTTAAAGAAGGGGAGAAAAAAACAAATAGAACATTTTGTTCGACATTTCCCATTTTATTACTTATACAATTATTATTATTATTGTGATGATTATAAGTATGATGATGTGTACTACTACACTCTTGTTGAAAATGCAATAAAATGATGATTTCTTCACTTTTGACTTTTGTCTTATTATTTCTTCGGCGTGGCCGTTTTTATGAGAGATGTCTACTGCGAGAATGTTGGCTTCATTAAAAAAGCTTCAAGGGGTCAAATAAAAAATGTTAAATTGCACTAAAGACAAAAAAGAAGAAAACAGAGCAAGGGAAGATAGCAAAGGAATTGAAAGCATCCAAAAAGTATTTCCGTTTGTATTGAAATATTTTTTCCCTACTCAAAAAAAAATACCAAATGCAATGCAGTGATGATAATAAAATAATGAGCCCACTGTCGATTGTGCAATTATTATATAAGCGAATTTTTTTCCAATAGTAAAAAAATATATAGTTTTTTATCATTTTATATCCAAAAGAGGCGACTTAGGTATAAAGATATATAAAAATTCCCACTCCTCCCATTACAAAAGTCGCATGGTAGAGGAGGAGGAGGAGAACCGTAATAATAGTGAGATAAACTATATATGATAATAATAATTTAATCGAGACTGTCAAATGGAATGTGTAAATGTAGTAACCATTATTTAACTGTAAACATCATTGGATGACTCAAGTTTTTGTTAATATGAAGACTTTCCGTTTATTTGTGCGTGCCCAACATTACACACACCTGACTACTTCATCTTGAAATTGAAATGATTTTTTATATTTTTTCTCCTCTTCTTCTTCTGCGTCATTTTTGTCCATTCAAGCGTAAAAATTGCAATTTTATTGCAAAAGATTACCACATTTATTTACGATTGAAAAGTACAGCTCAGTTTTTTAATGCATTTTTTTTGTTACTGCGTATGCGTATCTAAATTAGTGCTCTGCATTATTACAAATAGGATTTTTAGGGCAAATTCAGTTTAGTTCATTGACGTGATCAAACTGTATATATGCAATAACTATAAAAAAGGATTCCTATGCAATATTTTATATTAAAATAAAATTGCTGCACACACATGCGAAACGTAATACATTATACGAGAAACACACGCATCATTGCGGATTTTCTGGTGATCTGATCTGATGAAGATGATGATGAACATACAACATATCATATGATGAGACAATTTTTTTCAGCTGCTGCATAACATGATGTTGTGCAAGTCCTGTATTAGAAATTCATCTCTCTGCTTACGTTGCTAAAGATTATAACAACAACAACAACAACAAGAATATAGAAAACAACGAAAGTAGTATAGATCGAAAGCCCAACCCAACCCTTTTGCATCTTTAAACAAGATTGTTAGAAAGAAGGAACTTCTTTGAGCAGCAACAAGTGATGAGATGGCTAGATGACGATGATGAGAAAAGAAGTAGAGAAGAAGAAGAGGAACGAGAAAAAATGAACAAAAAAGTGGTTATTTGAGATGAGTTGGTGGAGAGAAAGGGTAATCCCACTACCACCACGAGCACCACAAGAACTTGTAACACGTACACTGCACTGCATCATATTATCGATAATGATAGATAATGTAATCGACAAGTCAGGGGGAAGAAGCATAACAATTATAAAACGTAACAAGGAAGGATGTTGTTTAGCTTTCGATTTTCATCGTTGCGTCTGTTAAATAATCGAAAAAAGTGAATAAAAGAGAGCAACAACAAGATGAAGAACAGGAGGAGATGCTGCGAATTGAGATGACGATCATCAGATAGATGATCATGATGATGATGAGATCTCCTCAGGTGAATAGAGATTGGTAATTGCAATATTATCAATATAATCAGGATTCTTTGCATGTGTCTACGCTGCGGTGTGCACTTAAAATATTCAAATGAAGAAAAAAAAGACGCTGCTGCGGTAATTCTGCAACAGCCTTACAACAACTTACAGTAATCTAACAAAAGCGGTTGGTTTTGTGTGTGATGTAAAATGCAATTAACTGTACAACAGATCTATTTTTTATCCATCAACACATTCAACAACAAAAGAGATACTATGTGGACACACAATGCAACAAGAAAAATAGTCAGAGAGAGAGAGATATCGATACGGTCAATTTACATCTCAAGTCAAATCAAGTCAAGTCAAGAAGAATGAATTATTTTTATAGAGTTTAAATATTAAACAGTTTGCCCTATCCTCCAATCCACTCCACTGTCCTACGTCAATAAAATCACTGCATTATTTGCTTATAAAAGCATTTATGTAAGTGGCTGAGATTGATGATGATCATCATCATACAAAGAATGCGTTTGCTGTTTCAAAGAAAATTGAAAAAAAAGTCAAATCAAAGTTGTTACAGAACAGCCTCAAGTGTTGTTTTTTTTCGCAGAGTTACTCACAACTTGTAAAAAATGATAAATAAATAAGCTATCATCATACATAATAATATGAAAATGCAAAAGCAATGAAAGGTTAAGAGTAAATATTATGTTTTTATGTAAACAGCCCAGCAGATTAAAAAAGGATTCGATTCGAGTTTTCAAAGAGTATACGAATTATTAGCATAAATATTGNGGTTAAGAGTAAATATTATGTTTTTATGTAAACAGCCCAGCAGATTAAAAAAGGATTCGATTCGAGTTTTCAAAGAGTATACGAATTATTAGCATAAATATTGCAATAAAATGTGGACGGTGGTGGTGTAGTGACAATGATATGATGATGATGTTGAAGCATACTATATAAACAGCAGAAATTATTATTGATGGAATAGCCAATCAAGTGGAAGAAGAGAAGCGAGAGAGAAGAGAAAAAAAGTGAATGAGTGCATTTACTCTCTTTTTTATTCGTTTCGCAATTGAAATTTTGAAATGAAACCGCCATCGCCCCACTCCACCACACAAGCTTTTAGATTTTTGCGCTGTTGTATAGTAGTAGTTGTATTGCAACGTCCAAAAAAAAGAAGAAAAAAATGGAGCTCATGATGATATGCCGTAATCTTCTTTTGTCGTCACTTGTTGTGTTTATTTATGCACACATCTACATCTTACGCACACTGTTACAATAATAATAATGTTGAGCCTGTGTTTCGTGTTTGGCTTGCGGATAAAAAAAATGTAGTGTGTACAAACCGACATCACTCAACTCGCTTTTAAAAATAAAATGGAATGGTTAATTAGGAAAAGAGAAGAGAAGGAGTGACAAAAAAAATTTTTTTTTTGGGGCTGGGCTATATCGGATATCAAATAGTGGAAGTAGCAGTAGTAGTGTAATATTAGATCTGTGCAGTGTGTGTAGTGCAGTGACTAAGATGATGATCATGATCATGATGAGAAAAATCGTGTGGAGCCCTTAGGGCACCTGCAATTTCCCACCAATGCAATACACCGCATCACAGTATTATTATTATTTTTGTATCGCTTACAACAAATCAAAGAAAGATTTTCGCTCGTTTAATATTGTTGAATGGATGAAAAGGCGAAGAAAAAGAGAGGAGGAAAGCCGGAGGCATCGATTCTCTTACAAAAAAATGTAACGTCTTTTGTGCGGTTTTATGTAGATTTTTTTTGGCTTGTGCCCGAGTCGTGACAATCTCATTTCCAACAATGCACCATATACCTCACCACCACCACTGCCACTTCACCTGAACAAGAATCAAGATCTCTGGCTGTTTATTGTATCTATGCAGTGTACAATGCAATCTTCCAAGCCAAAGGCGTGACTTTATGATTGGGTCACAATCACAAGGATTCCCTTGTTGTCTGTGCGTGTGTGTACATTTATATATTTTTTTGTGTTTTAATTGAACCAAAAAAAATATCAGAAAGAATCCAAAAATATTTTTGCGAGTTGGGCAATCATGTACAAAAATGTAGTAATTCTTTTAAAACCACTCTTTTCCCCTTCACTACTACTATTTACCTCGTCTGATACACCTTTTTTCGTATTTTCATTCGACAGTCGATACAAGTCAATAATTTTTTTTCATCGAAATTTAAAGAAATGGCGATTCACGATGAGTTGATCCGATCGATAATGATACAGCCAACAGCAGCAACACACAAAAATTACAGAAAAATATATGTAAATAGACCATCATCTCATCATGATCCGATAATTTAGCAGGTGAATTACTGAAATATTTCTAATTTTTTTTGTACAGCTTTGTACACATGTGCAACTTATTACTTTTGTTACGTTTTGAGTAAAGGGTATATACCCTACACCACACCGTTACCATACGATGATGTGGCCTTCGTCAATAAATGCAAAATGCAGACATCTGTATCTACTTTTTAAATGCGATGAAATGGATGACACAGCAGCCACTGCCATGAATTAATTTATCCGAGGTGACTTAATTGGAAGAAGGCTGGGTCTCTCTGTGTTTCTTTCTCACTGTTTTGATGCTATTATTGGGGCCACTAAATACTAAAATGTTGCCTTCACTGATGTTACTGTTGTTATTGTTGTCCCATTCACCAAAATAAATGCAAGCATGTTTTTGATACCCACCACCACCACAAGAACCACAACCAACGGAGCGCAGCGCAGCGCCAAGAGAGCAACAAGTTTACAAGAAATACCTATTTGAAAAAAAGCTTATTATTACAAGCGTGATGGACGCTAAAGGCACCAGCACAACTGTATACATATTAAACCCATGACGGTTGTTTGTGGTGTGGCAATGACAAGGAGACGGTTTTATACCAGGACCAAATCAACCTACACGACTGTTGTTGATGACATAACAAGTTTTCCTCGCCTTCACACACAAAGCATAGTAATAAGATTTTTACATGGTTCCGCTCTTTATTTTTTTTCTGCGAAAATAATTAAAAATTTGGTCCAAGTTATTTGCAAGATGCATGCATGCATGCGTTATATAATAATAATTCAACTCAATTTGCAACGACAGGAATAACTCTGTGTACCACCACTGCAGTTTTGCTAACTAACTTATTTTTCGTATAACTAAAGAGACCGTTTCGTCGTAGTACAGGCCGGCGCTTTAAAAAAAAGAGAAATAGAAAGTGAATTTTTGTAGCGACGAATGACGGCGACGTCCAAAAGACGAAGATACGCAAAAATGTTTGCGGTGTGGCGACGGCAGTAGAAATAGCGTGTGTTACATATCTCATCTTACTTATCATCATGTCTACATAATATTATGACTGCACACATTGCATGCATGCATAAATGCCTACATTATTATGCAAAAAAAGAAGAAAAAGCCCAGAAAAAAATTAAAAAAGAAAATTATCAAGTTGAAGCATGGGATTAGCTAATTTAGGCGTGAACATGAGACAAGTATCTCTGATAGAGGCGAGGAGCAAGCAGTCCTCTCATCATCATCATCATCATCATCCCCACCACACCACAATCAAAAGAACGACACATCAAATCACACCATCAGACATCCAACTCAAACTGTTGCGTAATAATAGCATTTGTAAAGTGTGGAGTATAGAATAGGTACTTCAAAAATATGTAACGTTACTACACACAACACACTCTCTCACACACACATGAAGCCAATTTTAAAAAATAAAAAATCTAGTTAATCAGGTTTTGTTTGGGCTATTATTGGAGAAAAAAAAAGAAAAAAAGCTTTTAATACGTCTTTTTGTTGATGAAAAGATGATGAGGGGTGGCGAGAGAGAAGTGCGTGATTTCGTAACAACAAGAAAAGTTAATCTCAAAAAGGTTTTGTTTGACTTCACAACAACAACTACTATAATCTCTGCTCCAGTTTATTTTGCAAAATGCATCTGGGGCGTCTTGAGACAAATGCCAGTTTTCACTTCTTTTTTTAAAATAAAAAGCTGTATACATGCATATATTTATTTGCAAATACATATTACGCAAGAATGAAGCTCATCAACAACTGTTTTGGCGCATACTTGCATATTTTTTTTTAAACATGTTGGTAGTGGTAAGTAGCTGTAATTAAGCCATCCAGAAAGGGAAAAAGCAATTGAGACTAGGCGATTTTATTTTCCCTTATCTTCAGATTAGATCTGAAGATGATGGTTGTCAAAAGAAATTGTGTAACGGCAAACGGTGGTGGTTGTTGTGTTTGATGCTTTGGGAGTAATTTGGGAGCAAAGTACGCACAAATGGGGATTATTGCATCAAGTAGTAGTAGAAGAAGAAGTGATTGAAGAATATGATGGTAGTAGTTTAACTTGCATTGCAATAATGCACCATTATTGTATGGTCCAGAAAGGGAAAAAGCAATTGAGACTAGGCGATTTTATTTTCCCTTATCTTCAGATTAGATCTGAAGATGATGGTTGTCAAAAGAAATTGTGTAACGGCAAACGGCGGTGGTGGTGGTTGTTGTGTTTGGTGCTTTGGGAGTAATTTGGGAGCAAAGTACGCACAAATGGGGATTATTGCATCAAGTAGTAGTAGTAGAAGAAGAAGTGATTGAAGAATATGATGGTAGTAGTTTAACTTGCATTGCAATAATGCACCATTATTGTATGGTATTTATTGGCATCCTCAATCCTTTTACAGGTGCACATACGCAACTTTTCTGCTCGTAATTTTTATGGAGAGAAACAATAAATTTCGAGTAAGCTGATTATTATTGACTGTTGCTCATCATATTCATCATTCAGTGAGTGAGTGAATGAGCATATAGAGAGAGAGAGATGACTTTATTATCCTTATCATAATAATCATGTGATTTGAAAAGGAAGAAGAATTGACACGACACCTGCTATGCTGCTTCATGTCAATAATATAACATACTCCACCACACACTACTTAATTAATATATTATGATAGCACTTTCATTTTCCTATTTGGTGACATTAGATACAAGTATGTGTATATGTAGTATAATAATATAATCTGCAATGTATGCATCATGCATGAGCTTTTTGTGGTGCCAAAATGATCGTCGTCAAAGCCAATAATAATCTTAAAAATCAGATGATAATATGTTTGCATGTATAATAATGAGAGGAGGAGGATTTTGTAGTTTCTTTTGAGTCAAGAGTGATCATCATCATCATCATCATCCTTGCAACTCATAAAAGGAACATATGTCTCTTCAAGATCATATCACATGATCATCATCATCGTCATCCAGTCGCCTGCGTGTATGTACATCATCATCATAATCATGATGATCGTCGTCGTCGTCGCCAATGTATCATCAATTTCTTCTTTTGTTGCTTTTTGTTGTGATGATCGAGAATGTCTCCTTATTTAAATGGATCACTAGCCAAATATGGCCACAAATCTCAAATTTTTATAACAACCGAATCTTAAAAGTTATATACCTACTCACTCCGCATTTATTTTTTTATTCTTTTTTTCTGTGCCGTGCATCGTGTCGTCTTAAAAGCTAATCATCAAAAGCGTCAAGATGTTTTGTGTGTGTGTGTGCATAACTTGTTAACTTTGTTGCACACTATTTGCAGTACAGAAACAAAAATGTCAGCCTTAATTTCTCTCTAACTTCATTATTATTATCATCATCAACAGCAAAACGTTGTGCATCTCATCTGCAAAGATAGATGAATATATTTTTTCTTCACCAGGTAATCCAGTTTAATTAGCATAATTTTCTGGTGTTTTTCTTTTGCGTTTCTGTCTGAGTGCAAAAATGTGAAAATGAATGAAACAGGTTGATGAAGATGGAGATTTCCAGTTAATTAGACAGGGAGAGAGGGAGATTAGAAGTGTGGCATTAAATTATATCGATAGCTTTGCTGATTAAGCAAAAAAAAGCAGCAGTACTAGTACCCGATCTCCACTACCTCTTCCACCACCATAATAAGTTGTCTTGTCTGATGATGTTAAATCGTATTAATCTTTACTTTTATTGATGTCGCATCTTCTATATGAATATATATAAAGAAAGATGAGACGAGTGTGTAAAACTAGTCCAACTACACCAGAAAAAGAGCAAACTCATTGTCATTAACATTTAGTATCAATCAGGAAAGGAGTACACACATAATGAATGGCTATTATGCAGATATATGCAGTGCAACGTGGTGGTGGCGACTTGTGACTGGTGACACTATTATTATATGTATATCTGCTGTTGTTGTTGAGATATACATAGCTCCAAGGTGTCCACACCTTTTTTGTTAAGGACATCCAGGAACTGGATGGTTATATGATGATCGAATGATGATGATGATGATATTGTGTTCATCATCAAATTCTGTAGTCTGCATTGTTACCAGAAAAATAGGTAATTTGATAAGTGGATCAACCAGCATCATTAAGATATGCTCACTCTTCTCTGCTCATTATTGGAATTTGGAAGGTCGTCTCACAGTCATAATATTATTTAAATATAAAAAATGGATCACCACAACTCTCCTTCCCTCACAACAACACAGCACACACAGCTTTCAGCTAATATACATAATAACTTGATGTACTGATAGTTTTTTTACTTATTAATTTCCATATTGGCACTTCATTATCAGTAGTTGGATAGGTAGTATGCATTCATTGTATGTATATATTATTATATGCACTGCATTTTTGCAACCATCATCATCGTTCATTTTTACCCATCATTTTGGAATGTGGCCCAATTTTACATATGTCTTCTCTCCTGTTATTGTCTACCTGCATTGTTTGCACCTCTCTATCTATGTATAATATCCATCTTATATATTACACATACATATATACATAATAAATTGCCATTTTTGGGGAGGAGAACACGAGATAATTAGTCCTCTTCTTCTCTAACATCTTCGACTTCTTCTTCTTCTTAAAGAAGAAACTAGAAGAAACCCGATAGCCAAACCCAACGACCACAGCCCTTCCAATAATGAAAAATGATAAATGTGAAGCAATAACGCTATACACTCCAACTCCACTGCACACACACACACTCAAAAACAAGAACAAACCAGCAATTTGGTCTGATTTGATCTGATCAGTTTTGTACGTAACAAAAACAAGATGGATGTGTAAGGACACAACAAACACAACAATGGAGGTCGCCAATATAACCAAAAAGCTCACTCTTCACTCGTCTCTATTCTACACGCAGATTACATTATTACCAAACATTTCATCCAATTTTTTTTTTACATTTTGCTTTTGGCAAAATAAGAGCTCCGCATCTCATCAATACCATCATCATCATCGTAATGTAAATCGTCGTTATATACTACAACTATTATTTCAATGGAGTCAATATCAATTTCAATATTATCATATTTCATAAATTAAAAAAAATTGTCAGAGAGTGAACGTACGCACGTCGTCCGTCGTCATCGTCGTCCTGTTCATCATTTAATCGATCAAGAAGAGTTCAATGGAAAAATAATATTCAATAACTTCAGAGAATATAGAATTTATTGCACATTTGATTTTTCACGCAGACAGCAAGCACTCAAAAATGTCGCAGTTGTAAACGTACCATCATAGTAATAATAATAACAACAATGTAAAAACAACATATCTATTCTATAACGAACAAACTTTACAAGATATTTTTTTTAAATTGCAAGAAGTAGAAAGATATAAACAAGTCAAGAACGAGCGTCGTTCGTTGCGGTGCAGATGATGATGAGACGACGAAAAAAAACGAAGACGAAGATAGAAAAAGAAAAGGTGGACGGACGCGCCCCACTCAAACATTCATTTTTTCTTTCAAAATGCAAATATGTATTATATAAAATGCATTCCAAAAAAAAATTGTTATATGTAAGGCTATTGTATTCTTGACCAACAAATTTTTCTTTTTTTTTAAACCATATTACAAGATACAATAATTGCATAAAAGAGACAATTTAAGCTTTAAAAAATAATAATGATTAGAATACAATAACAAGAAGATTTCACATGATTATCTTTCAAAATGCCTGCGTATCTGTGCAAAATGTGCATCGTTTAGGGGATATAGGAGCATCAAAAGAAAAATGGTAATATTGCCGAAGTCATGTGACTATTTCATTATTTTTTATTATTATGATTTACCAATTTACAAGTACCATGATCATCTCATCATCATCATTGTCATATAAAATAATAATAACAATATTATCTCTGTATATTCTGTATGTACTTTTCCATTGTTGCTCTTGCTGCATGATGCATGCATAACAGTTATAATAAAAATAATAATGAAGAGCATCAAATTAGATAAAAAAATCAGAAGGTGGTATGGCGTGGCTGCTGCTGCTGCTGCTGTGGCATATATCAAACTACAACACAAGGAAAGAGGATGAAAGTAAAGTTAACTGTGTGTGTGTTTTTAATATGTAGAGTGGTTCGTCGGTTGTTGTGGCTGTGTGGCTATTGCAAAATAATAATATGAGAGCCGAGAAGAAGAAAAAAAAGTGAGTTGAGTTGATGTCCTCGGCAAAAAGGAGATGAAGAAGAAGACAAGTCGAAAGGAAGACGGCGAGTGTGAATATCTGTTTTCTTGTGGTGGGGCTCTCTTGTTTTGTTGCCTTGTTGTGCGTTGTAGTAGATGTGGACTTGCTGAACGAAAGTACACAGAGAGCAATAAGCAGCAGGTAAGCTGATAAAAAAGTTGCTGAAGAAGATAGAAGACGAAGAAGAGGCATTTCAATTGAAAGGGTGTGGTGGGATGGAAAAAACTAGATCAAGAGACGACTTTGTGTATACTCTGTATCTACATTTGCAAAACTGCAACATCTCATCTCACATACACGTATATATATATACATATGCATCTTGTATCGCATCTCATCGTCCTTTTTTGTATAGAGAAATAAATATATATATTATGTACATAATATTATGGTCATATAACATGTTTCTTCTTTTTTTCTAATAATCACCGCAGCAGCAAACAGCAGCAGCGGTCGACGTCTTCGTCGTCCTTCTCGATAACCAACACACCGTCATTTTATAACAATTCCCTATATACCTACATTGCAACTTTTTTTCTCCTTTTTTTTCATCTTGAAATCTTGATCTGCTTTAATAATAATAATAATAACAACAACAACAATGCAATGCGTTTTTGTTATTATTACGGCTCAACTCTGCAACTTGACTTGCGCTCTTCTATATCACAATTTTCCAATTATCTGACTTGACAAAGTGCAAGCTCATCTCTCTCTCTCTCTCTCGATCTCAATGTCCCTCTCTGTTTTCAACTCAATTCAACCAAAAAAGAGAAGATTACAAGTTATTGCAATGCATCTTATTATTGTTATCATTGCTATATATATTGTTGCAGCATTTTTTTTTATTGTATAAAAGGAACAACGAACCAAACAGGGTGTGGTATATCAACATAAACATCATCATATCATCATCATCATCATCTGCTTTACTTAATGCCCTTTTTTTCTTCTTCACATCTCACTCTCGAGTGTCCTTACACTTTTTTTTCGTCATGTTGTCCTCCTCACAGGCACATGACGATGATGATGATGAGATGAGGAATATAAAAATGTGTACTGTTATAAAGTTATAATAACATTACTATAACAATATATAGACATATTAAGCATACAACAATAATGTTTCATTATTATTATTATTATTATTATTATACTGCCACTGCCTATCTATCTAGAGCTACCTGCGCTCACTCTCCATTTCATTTTTCCTATCATCGTCATTATCATCATCGTCTCGATTATTATTATTATTATTGTTGTTGTTACACATAATAATATTATATTCTTCTTTTGCAATGTCTCTATTGCTCTTGCTCACATGATCATACATACATGGCACTTTTTATTTATTTTCATGCCATTTCATCTTCTCTAATAAAATCCAATCAAGTGCATCATCATCATCATGATTATCAAACAAAAATCATCATCATTCATGCCCGTGAATATATTACATATTTTTTATCACTTCATTTTTATGACAATATAGCAACAGCATAGTTTTTTATTCCAATTTTATTGATCTCCAAAGAATATCACTGGATTCTTTTTTAAATTGAAGTTTCTCAGAGCTCTAGAGTGTATATGCTTACTTGTCTCAAAATGCCCCATGTCAAATGACAAACATTTTTTTAGAGAAAAAAAGAAGAGAAAAACAAGGAAAAAGAAGCACGTTTCTCATGTAATCTTCTTGATGATGATGATGATGATGAAGCAAGCCTTTTTTTACGTAGCAAAAGTTGCACCGCTTATTTTTGTGGTCAACTGCCTTGAAAAAAAAGTCATGTGTGTGTGTGTGGAGTGCAGTGAGTGAGTGAGTGGAGGTTTGTTGAAGCAAGAAACGACTTTCTCTCTCACACTCACTCATATACTACTGCACTGCATGCTAGTCAACTCGTCACATGAGACATTTAGCTATCACATCATCATCTTCTTTTTCTGTTGCTCTCTGCCACTAAATGGCATTGTTAGCAGCATAAAACGTAGGATCTTGCTCCTCTTGTTGTTTGGCTATATTGTGCTCCCACGATATTATGAATGATGATGATAATATGGCGATGATGATACGATGCAAAAGAGAAAAAAATTATATGTATCCACCACTGTCATTTTGCTCGTTCATCATCATGTGGTTTGCTTTAGTTTGTGTGTGTGTGTGCACATACAAAACCTACAATTTATATGAAATGCAATATTATTATGAAACATGCCTTTGCCAAAAAAAAATATATTCGAGTGATATCTCAATCATTTACCAAAGTAATAATAATATTGATAGAAAGGTTTTTTTTAAATGTGCAAGTATGGATGCATGCGTAAAATATGTCTTGTTTTTTCTATTTTGCTGACAAAATATTTCTTTTTAGAAATTTTGTACCGTAAATGGATTCAACAATTTTTTCTTCTTAAATAAACATTAATTAAATACTTGTTTTTGAAACAGAAAAAAATAGATCAACCTACCTTTAAAATATCCGATCCTTTAAAATTAATGATGGTCTTTGCAGGATCAATGTAATTAGCACTTTTTTAAAGGTAAGTCAATTATTAATTATAGTCCACGTTTTTCAAGTCATTTAAAAGAATATATATTTCGGAGTTATACAATGTTCACCTTCCACTTGAATCAACGTGTCGTCGGTTAGAAGAACCAAGTAAAAGATTTGTTGGCGGTGGTGTTGGCACATAAAAGCTGTCCGAACAAGCTCGTATTAATACGTACAATAAGAGCAACCACTGCTTTGTTGATTCACTGCTGCTTTGTTCATAAAAACACATGCATTTCACCAGTCCACCGTTCCATCATCATCAACATGATCCATGCAGCAAACACGCACGTCCTTCTTCACTTGCTGTCTTGCTTTCTTTTACGAACATTTATAACTGCTCTTTTCAATATTATTCGTTCTCATACAAGTTATCAGAAATAATTCAAATAACTTTACGCCAAAACGGGTGTTTTCTCATTAGCTTTTAAAAGAAGCTACTATTCTTGCAACACAAATTCACAATAATTTACAAAAAAAGGCAACTTTCCCCAATATTTTTTTCCTCTTATCCTAGTTCCATTATGGATGCACTTTTTGTCCAGATACAACCAATAAATTCACTTAACATTTTTTTTGTAAACTCTTCCTTTTTTCCCCGACTTCCTTCCGTTTTCTCCTTGTGTTCACTTTATAAAAAATAATATATACATTGTACAAAAACACGTTTTAAACAGGAAAGGGAACAAAAATACAAGAAGTGTACTTGTGCTTCATGCCACCTGTTCAGTTGTGTAACGGTGACTGACTGTAAATGTGAGATCCATGTGCACTTGATCCTTCCTTTAGTTTTTTTGTCGTTGTTAAGAATGAAAGTAAAACCAGTATTATGATTATGTGATTATCATCATCATCACCATCCTTAATAATATTATTATTACACAACAACAATCACAAACTCAACCACAACAAGAAAATGAGTGACGATGAGAGGGGCGATGAGTAGCAGTATTGGTTGTAGTCCTGCCTTTAATCCTCTGATATTAATACAGGCACATGTTTTCCCTGACGATATAATGATGCTGATGAAGGGCTTCTTTGTATTCAAACACTGAGATCTACATACATTCAAAAGCACACGCGCGCACACACACACGTTCTTCTTTTTCTTGTAACAGATGAGCCCTTCCTAAAAAAACACTAATCCCTTCCAATATCCTTCTTTTTTCTAAATAAAACTCAGTTCAAATTGTCAGAGGAACAGAAGCTGGTTAGGAAGAATGATGATAAGATGTTTTTATTATTATATTGGTGTGTATTGAATCAAGAGTTGCTGTCTATCCGTATCATGTAATAATAATGTGTGATGTTGGTTTGTCGTCGCTTACACAAGTAACGGCGTAACCGTGTAAACCGCGCGGCTTCTTGGCGTGGTGATTTTTGGTGGTGTGGTCCTTGGTGCAGCAGTGCACTATAGAAAATAAAAGTGATTATGATTATATCCACTATTCATCCTAACTGCCTGCCTGCCGATGATGATCATGAGAGAACCTCAGAAAAGTGCCTGCTGCTATATGCTATGCTCCTATAAATGTAAAGGTCCTCCTGCTAACTACAAGGAACACAAAATATTACAGAAGATGGATTATATTATGCTACATACCTATAAACGTTACGTTACATATATGCTACACTTTATTTTGTTATTTTTTTTTTGGCGATGAGGAGGAGGAGTGGTGACAACAAAACAGTTCAGAGTCAGACACATATATACAAACACACAAAGTGTATGAGTGAAATAGTTGGTAAGGGAGTGTCCCTCAAAAACAAAACAGCATCTCTGTATCGTCTCTTTATTGTAGTGTTATACCTGCTCATGTGTGTGTTTGTGTGTGTGTGTTTGTGCTACCTCACTTATTATTGTATTATAATGCATAATAATAATCATGATGATGATGATGATAATGTTGTTACTATATAATTGTTTCACTTTCGTTCATTCATCTTTTTTTCTATATCATCCATGCATGCATCATGCATGCTTGCCCACACATTACCTAATAATAATAAAAGTGCAAGGAGTAAGTGTATATAGTGTAGTGAGTGAGTGACATCCAAACAACAAAGAGAGATTAGACGGTGGGCCGAGTCAACGTGCCAAAGTCGCTGCCCTTAGCAATCATTCTTATGCTTTTAAAGCAATCATCATCAACATCATTTTTTTTTAAAGAAAAAGTTAGGAAAAATAATATGAAACATGGATGGATGGATATAGGCAGCAGCACACACACAGAAGCCAAAATCATTTTTGTGTTAATAATAAGCTTTAACATGAATATTACGTAGTTTGTATTTTACATGATGCTCATATGCATAATGTTTTAACATGCTCCTCCGCCAAAAAAAAATTATATACCTATTTAGCAAAAAAAGACTACTTGCAAAAGTCATTCATCTCCTTTAAAAATGTGAGTAAGACAGGTATGCAAACAGAGAAATACACTCGAAAAGTTTGGTGAGGATCATTATAATATATTAAGAGCACTTAGGCACGTATATTTACTATTATGATATGATGATCTTTTTTTTGTGTGTAGGTAAGTGGAGTAGTAGTGGCAGTATGGTGGTTTGATTGTGGTGTGGCATGGCATGATAGAGATAACAATGCATTTCAGATTCACTTTCGTTCAAGTGGTTTCAAGCTTTGGTTTTGGGGATTTTGACTCGCAAGAGAAGAAAATTATTAGTGCGGTCTGGTTTGGTTTGGTCTGCTCTTCGTCTGTCTGCTATTGTGCCGTTTGCTCTCTGCGCTGCATTCTCTTACAACAATAATAATAGCTTTAAATGATAAGGGCTTCGTGATGATGATTGTAGGTAGGTAGTGCGATGTGCTGCCAAGCAAGATGATACCTACCACAATATATATAGCAATATATGTATAGCAGCTTATTTGCCATGCCCTACGCATCGCGCATCGTCTCACCTGTGCAACAAGTAACAAAGTAAGTAACAAGCAGCAGCAGAAGTTAGTGGAAGAGGAGGAAAGTGAAAGAAGAAACGAGATCAGTGGCGTGGTTGCTGCTACACAAGCTTATCATCATCATAACCATTGAGTCCCTCTGCAAGTTAACTTTTTGCCAAAAAGTACATTTAACCCAACGAGGGGGTGTTCCAAGGGTCGGAAGATTAATACTAGCAATAATCAACCCAAAGGCTATATTTCCATGTACATGTTTATAAAATGAAAGTTATGTTTCAAAAAATTAATTAATACTAAATGTGACAAATGTACATGTGTTCCGTATGTTCCGACTCTTTAAAATACCTCCGCGTTTCATTCTTATGTTTTTGCATGTAATATCTCGTTTAACCATCGTCGTCCCTTGTTTGACTCACGTAATTATAGTAACAAAAAGATGTAACGCCAAAAAATGCTTCTTTTTGGTTTGCTTATCATTTGAATGACTTTTACCTTAGGTTTTTTTATTACAGCTAAAACAGCAACATTGGCTGCATAATACATTGTTTTTTTTCTCTCTCTCTCTCTCTCTCTCTATCGCTGCTATTCATGCATAATTCTAATTTACATTATTAGTTGCGTGTGCATATAGGTAATATTGGACAAGTACAACTTCATCTATTATCTAATATGTATAGTGTAAAATAATAATCATTGCCATCATCAGAAGCAAGAAAAAAAAAATTTAAACATGTTAACAAGATCAATAACAAAACTTTTATAGACTTACTTTTTGTATGAGCACCTAAAATCAAGATTCATATCTCTACTATTATTACTAGTAGCTATAAACTTGTTGATTATTAATAATAAAATGATGTTGAGATATAGACGATAATTATTTCATAATAAAATTTGATTTTTTTCCCGTTTTTACAACTACAACCATCATTACATATTATAAGCCATGCTATAAGCAATATGATGACGATGATGATGATGATGATGAAGGGATCAACAACATCCCAAAAACTAAAGTTTACGTATTTAAATGCTATTTTCGTCCATCGCCATAATTATAATCATCATCATCATCAGACTTTAAGAGCTTATCAGTAAAGTCCGTTCATTGCTCTTCTCTAAAGACTTGATATTATTATGAGATGACTTTTGCTTCTGAATTCTGCGAATGAACTTTAAGATGTGTGGCTAGTGTTCTTGTTATATTTATTTTTTTATTTTTAAAGTTCTGAAGTTCGTTCGCACTTGTCTGTTTTGTTGTTCGTTTTATGCTCGAGATCCCATGTACTTTCCGCATGCTTGCTTTTACGTAGATCTCTGTGAGTGTATAGTGTACACAAATAATAATAATATATACACACAATGCACATATTTTTTGACGATATACCTATAGTAAAATTATTATGATAAAAATGGGCAACAAACCCTACATACACACATATTTTAAGATGGATTGTTGCTCTTTTTTTTTGAGGTTTCTTGACTTTTGGGGAAAAATTTCTTATACAAAAAAAAATTCGATAATAATTATTGTAATGCATTTGCAGTGAGTGCCGAGTGTGTGTATGTGGTGCAAAGTCAAGTCAGTCAGTAAGGCAATGAGTCAGCAGTACAATAATGATAATAAAAAAGAACGTCCTCGTCAAAACACATTTTGTGTATGTGCTATAGGTACCTATATGTATGTATAATGTGCATGCATTGTATGTATGTGTATATCTTTGATGCGGTTTTGATTAACAAAATATAAAAATCAAGAGTGGATTTGGGGGGAAGGGGTTGAGTTGTATATAGAATATAAAATCTAACGACAAATAATGGTAACAATGCGTGCAGTAAAACTTGTTGCTGCTGTTGCGATGATGTTTAGATGATAGAAGCATCCTTGCTCTCCATTATAAAAATAAAAATAAAATAATGCCATCATCATTATCATCATCGAGCAGGAGCAAGCAAAACGGCAAATCTCTGCATATTTCTGCAACTCTGGTGCAGTTAGATTTTTGTTGGGTGTGGCCCTCTGAGCAATGTAGGTAATGTATGTATGCAATATATATAGTGATGCCTCTAGTGCAACAACTGTATCACATCACATCTATAAGCTATTATCATAATTCTTGATCATCTTGATGTCTTGAGGGGATCTTGAAAAAAAAAACTTGACTGGCTGAGCGACGGACGGACGACGGTGAGGAGGGACGGGATATACAAGACCACTATAATATCTACGATCTGCTCTATTGCTTCTACCACTACCACAACAATACTACCGTGAAAAAATGTAATACACGCAGAAAAAAAAGAATAGTTTACTCAATACCAGTACCAAGATGATGATGATCAGGATCAGAAGCAACCGTGGCTAAGGCTACTACTACTACGTATTACAACAAGCACAGTTAGATTGTTGCTGATGATGATAATGGTTTTGATGACGGAGGCATTTTGCTTGGCAGCGAGATCACCAGCAAGTATCATCA